>JAODLM010000613.1:0-88115 GCA_036937905.1 Salvia rosmarinus
GTGCATATACTCCGACTTATCCAGTGGATAAGGAGAGGACGTGTCGTGAAAGTTCTTTCATCTTCCCAATTGATTTCTTGTTCCGACATGCTGCAGGATGGGAATACACCTCTTATTCTCCCACACCATTCCTTAGCTACCCGCAGAGCAATCGATAGACGCATGAGATCTCACCTTCCGAGTCGACATTTAGATGAAAATTATATGATGCTACAAGCAGTTCGACGGTACACCATGGAAGATTGCCGAAGATAGAGCGCCTGTCGCCCACCACTTTCAATCATTGACTGTGGAGTTTTCAGACGCAGAACTCGATTTTCACCCGCAGACTTCGATGGCCATGGACGAGATTTTAGAGTATCTTGAGTCCATCGGATGTCAAGGCCTCCCCGGCGAGCCGCCACTTTATTCTGACGCGAGCCGATTGGCGAGAGGGACGCCGTGGTGAAGCAAGAGACTACACCCGAAGATTGAAAGAGCAGTTCGATTCCACCCGCAGATGCCTCTTCAGCGGCGATGAGACGCGTCCTATGATAATATCTTCTATTGGATCACGGCGAGACACGTAAACGACGGTTGTGTCAAGCAGATAAGTTCCAAGCGATGGTGGACGTATTTCCTGACATCGTCGGGCTCACTCGATTTGCATGCACCGATCCCGCTGGAGAACGAATATAAGCCAAAGGCGAACTCAACGCCGATCGAATCCGAATGCAAGAGGTCGCCGGGTGCAGTTGTCAAGTTTCCAGACGCAGTATGATCTACGCCATATCCGACAAATGGCCGGGTTAGCCCACCAAGTGGTATCCAAGAAAGGGTATCACTTGATCGAGACTTGAGAACGCAGCTTGTGGCAACAAGACTGTGAATAGATGGCGTAGTTTGCATCGACTATCGTGCCTCAACACGCCCATGGCGAAAGTTGACCATTTTCCCCTTTCTTTACGGATCGGGCGTCGATGTATCAATGGTACCGCTTTTCTCGATGGATATTCGGGTACAATCGTATTGCCATCGCTCAAGATCAGCACAAGACGCGCTCACTGTCCGTACGTGGAGTTTTCGCCTATAGCGAATGCCGCTGATTGTGCAATGCCCAGCCACGCTCCAAAGGCGGCATGATGTCCATCTTCCACGGGTTGATCGAGAATATTACAAGTTTTGCACGCACTTTTCCGTGTTTGGCTCTTCGCTCGACCATTGTTTCCATAACTTGGTCACAAGCCGCAAAGATGCGAGGAGACCTAATCTTGTTCTCATCGGGGAGTGTTGCCATTTCATGGTGAAGGAAGGTATTTGGTCACAAAGTCTCGCCGCCATGGTTCGGAAGGATCGCAAAAGATACCGCTATCGAAACCGCCCGCCACAAATGTCAAATCGCTGAGGAGTTTTCAATATGGTTTTATATCGCGATTTCTACATCAATAAACCATTGTGTGGATCGCCGAGAAAGATATGAAGTTCGTGTTCACGGCGAGCACTGAGGCTGCTCGAGAAATGAAGTTAGCCCGATCCTCGACTTTTGGTCTCAATTGATTCGAGTCAACCATTCGAGATGTGTGATGAAGCGACCAAGGGCCAGTGCTGTATCAGTAACGTAGACAAGCTTTTCCGAGTCATCTATTATGCAAGTAAGACTTCGACTCTGCTCAAAATGAATTACACCACCACGGAAGGAATTACTTGTCGTCTATGCTTTCATAAGTTTAGACCTTATTCAGGCACCCACACCATCGTGACACACCGATCATGCCGCCATTCGCCATCTCGTCACAAGAAAGATTCGCCAAGATTACGGCGACGGATCCTCCTTCTTCAAGAGTTCGATGGAGATCAAAGATAGAAAGTGGTTGTGAACGTGGTCGCCACCACTCTGTCGCGATCAGAGCTTTTACCGGGTTTATAGGAGGAAGATTTGCATAGCTTAGAACTTCCTGCACGAGCACATCTTGAGCGGCCATCGATCACACACCATGGTACGCGATTTTGTTAATTACTGGTGATCGAGTTTTACTCCACGTGCAAAGGTCATTTGAAAAAGAAGCCCACCATGTTAAGTTCATTATCGACGATCCTCATCTCTACCGATGTGCCGATGGTTTGATACGTCGCCATGCCCCAAGGAGAATGGGAGAACATAATCCACGTGCCATAGTTCATTGACCTGAGGCCATTTTGCAAATAGCTTCAAGACAATGGCAAAGATTCGCCACAGCCGATTCTTTTCGCCTTCGATCTTCAAAGATCGCCAATCTTTATCAAGAGTTGTGATCATGCACAAAGAGCCAATGTCACAGAGACGAGATGCCAGAAACCATCACGGAGGTGGAACTATTTCACGATGGGGGATCGACTCACGGTCCGCTCCCACGTCTTGTGGTTACACGATATTCTTCACGCGGAAAGACGCTTCCGCTGGGTGTAGGCACCCGATCGGCCACGAACGACTCCAAGGTAGTGATCAAGTTCCTTCACAAGAACATTCCGACCGATTTGAGTCCCGAGGCGCTTGATCCGATGGGGATCGACTAATAATAAGCTAGGCAACGTTTCAGCCAAATATGGCGCGAAGATCGAGTCACCTCCCTACCATCCACAAGCAACGGCAAGCGAGCTCGCCAACCGAGATCATCAAGCGATTCAGAGAAATCGGTTGTTCACAGAAGCGATTGGGCCAAGCGCTGACGATGCTCTTTGGCTTACCGGATCAAGCAGACAAAGCCCCATCTAATTATCTCCATATCAACTCGGTATTTGCAACTCGCCATTTAATGGCCGAATCGAGTAACAAAGCATATTAAGCATTTAGGAGAGAATCAATACGGATTTCAAGGAGGCCGTATGATGAGAAGTGACCAACTGTTGAGCTCGGATGAGTTGAGGAATGAAGCTGAGACTCTTGATATACAAGGAAGAGTTCGGGAATTTCACCGACCTCCACATTCGTGCAAAGGATTTTCGCTGGTAATGAAGTCTTACTTTACAATGCCGACCCGCCTATTTCCGGAAAGCTCAAGTCAGACGGTCTGGCCGCATAATCGCCATCGCGGCTTCACAATCGAGTTACGAGCCCTGTGACTCGTGAAACATTTTAAAGTGAACCAACAGCACCAAATCCTACTTCAAGTCACACTTGGATCGAGAAGTCAAGGCCACCAAATAAACTAACCATGACGAGGTACCGCCGAGCTACGACGATAATTCTAGCACTGGTCAGAGGCGAACCCATCAGCTTTTACCTGCTTTTTGTTTTTGTTGTTTTCGTTGCTGGTCAGGTTTTGCCTTGTCGTCGGTTTCGTTGTTTCAGATCCCAAAGTTTAATAGCTTTTTAAAAAAAAAAAAAGAGATTTAGCTGATTCACCCAGCGACCGCGCAAGGTCGCAAGTGGCGGGTCATGAAACCAAGGTTTTGCTGTCGAAAGGACAGAGTCAAGGGCTGTCAAGTTTCTCACATCGCGAGCTCGACCACAGATCTGTCATGACCGCAAGGCCCCGACCGCACCCGCCGTGACCCGCTTTACCCTTATTTCTCCCCAAAATTGTAACCCACACACACACACACACACGTCAAAAGAAAGAACCCTTCCCTCTCAAGCACACAAGACCTCTCTTCCTCAATTTTCGTATTTTTCCATAAAATCCACCCAAGGTATGCTATATTTGTTTAATTCTTCACGGGTTTACATTTATCGAGCATGATTAGGAAGGATTTGTTCCATTTATCCTCTCGAGGTGGGTTTAATTAACTTTGAGAGACTAGGCTCAATTTGCTAGATCCGCTTCGTTTGAAAGTACGATTTGTCCAATGATAGGTTTATTCACGCTTATACGCCAGATATTGTCTGCCTAATGTGCCACATTGTTCGATTCAGTTAATAAATTCAGAAATAGAGTTTGAAACATTGTCGCCACGCCGCAGACAAATGGATCACAACAGGCGTCACCAAGGCCACACGGCTCCACAAGATCATACGCTACACATACGTCATGTTCGGCCGAGTCACGATTTGCTTCATGATCTCCCTCGCGACCGCTAGGTCTCAAGGGCGATCGCTAGTTTACCGTAACGTCCAATTTTGAAATTTTCGTCGTGGTGTGTGTTTTTCCCATCAGGTTATCTTGCAAGATCATATGACAATCACGGGGAAATAATTTGATTGTTGAAGTTCGGGGTATCTATATTGAGTAATTTGGTCGACGTTGTTTTGATTGTTTCATCACACCTGCCAACTTTGATATTCTTTTAGGTGCAACATGCCGCTGCACTCACGGGTCAAGGCGAAAAGAAAGCATTGTTCCACTTCCCACGAGATACAAGATGATTTCCACGACGAGCATCATGACGAAATTTCACGACGAGCCACGCACGGCACCACCGCATGAATTCATCCAAAATTTGGGGGTCGATCGCCAGTGACTCGCTTTAGAAGCCGCTGATAGATTGAGACCACCAGATGTGCATTCACGCCTACGTGGCCTCAACACGTGTCAAGGATGGACATCACCAATGACGCGACGTGAGCTAGTCGAGAGGTCCGGCAGATTCAGCTATCACACATTATCTCGACATACCGATCCCGACACTGAATTTTGTCGACTCCATGTCCACAAGACAAACGGAGCGCGGACTATATCATGTTCCAGCTCGACAACGAGCCCGGCCAACTCCAAAGTGACGAACTTAATGGAATCATCAATGGAGATCCGGAAGGAAATTATATAGGACGCCGAGTACACATTCAAAGCGCCGTATACAAAGTTCATGGACGCCGACTGGCACACTCCATATTATGATGCCTGAGATCAAAGTGCTAGCTCGACTGGAATCCAGCCGTCCGCTACTTCCACCGGCCCTCACATTCACCTTGGTCATGTCGTCAACGCTGCACTGCCCTCTCACAAGATATGAGCATTCGATTGGAGCCGTGTTCAACCGTAAGATGGCTGCCTGCATGTTCTAGCTCAAGACTCCATACGCAATTCACGCTTTGCACTAAGATATGACAGGGATCTGCTACCCCATTGTCGATTTCGGGATTACGATCAGAGAGTCCGATCTCTCACGACTTCCGGACAAGCGCGGCCTATATCGCCCGTGACGTTTGAAGAGGCACCCGACGCTATTTGTGGCTGTTATATGATCAAACGGCCAATCAATCTTCCGCCCGCCTAATCCCGAGCTCACGTTATGCCGACTTACTCCAGATGCAACCGAATATGAGTCTGCACATTATGCACGGACGCTAGCACGTGAACGCAAGGCGAGGTCGAGGGCGAGCAACCGCATGAGGAAAGCAAGCCGAGCAAGCCGAGCTCCTCGGCTGCCCCCGGTAGACAAAGGCATATCGCACCCGCCACCGCTCGAGGAAGAATTTGATTTATGATCGATTAGATCATATAGATGGTCGCCTCAACCATATCGACGGGAACCCGACATCGATTATGGAGCAAAGAAGCTATCTACACTCAACAACAAGCACATCTCGAGCAACAACGAAAGATGGCTGGAGACGACAGAAGAATGGAATCAAGTATGTGATTTTATCCACACCGGAGTAAATACAAGCTAAGGTAAGTTTTCTCCTAACTACTTTTTTTCGCAAACCTTATTGTTTCCACATGTTCACAATAAGTTTGTGTGAGTAGACGAGTTTGGTTGGTTGGAGAACTCGGTTATGTTTTCTATGCTTTATGTGTTTAGTCGTTATGCTTTGGGATCTTCGTGTTTTGTTTTGTTTTTCGCTTTATGTCCTGCCGATCAACGAGTTAAGTGGCGTATGTTAATCCATGTGGCCAATGACTTATAGAAATTTTTGGTGAAATTTAATGATAGTGCGCATGATATGTTGAAAACGACGATGAACGACGCGAGATGCGCAGTTTGTTGTTTTTCACCTTTGCTTATCCCGAGACTCGAGTTTCACAGCATACATATCTTTGATACAATTTTTTGTTAATTGTGTGATATCGTGCATGTGATTGTCTTCAGAACTTGCCGTGTTTCCGTGTCGAGATTGCAATATGTGTTTCGAATTGGAGCGATAAGTTAATGTTGTTAACCACTTATCACCCAAACACTAACCCGATGATATATACCATTTGTCGCCTTCTTTGAGCCTTTATTAGACTTTTTCTTTCGATTAACCGGATGAGGAGCATGAGTATGGATATGGAATCAAAAGTGGGGTGAAATTTTGACGTAGTGATGATGAGAAAAGTTTCTTAGAAAACACATCCGTGGGTGTTAATAGTACCTTGTTGACAAGATAAACCCTATAAGCTCTAGAAAAGAAAGAAAAGAAAATGTTAAGTTCACTATGAAAAGTTGAGCATAAAGGGTCTTTAATCAAAGTATAGGTACCCTTCTCGGGCATTAAACGTGGATTTAGCACGCTGAAAAGAAGAGAAAATAGACGTAAGTCCATATGTCGAATAGTATAAACGGGGGTGTTTCGAATATTCTTGAGTCACTTAGCCATATTTTATCCTACCTTAACCAATGTGCCTACATTACAACCTATGAAAGCACCTCGATCCTAATTTAACACAATGACGCATGATATTAGAGAAACGGCAAGCCCATGGTAAGCACGTCAGCATTGATCGCCGAGTGTATACACTTCCTACATTTCTTTATGAGTCGAGTGTATCCTATATTTTACACACATGTCGCTCGAGGTTAAATTAAATAAGTTTTTGCCAATCAATTTCAGGTTTAGTCACAACGTCCGCTACGTGTGCACTCAATGTTTTGAGCGCCGATATGTTTCCGAGGCTTTGTAATGGTTGTCATCTGCTACGCCGCTGATCTTTCGCTGTGTCTTCTCTGCTTTGGTTTTTGTTTGAGCGACAAACAATGATTTAAGTTTGGGGTTGATAAACCGCGCATTTTACACGCTTATAGCTGATATTTCAAGATTTAGTTTAGCCTGCTTATCAGGCGCTATTATCGATTCCTAATATTTTATCTATTTCTAGAAGATAACGCTTCGGATGTTCTTTTGGTGTCAGAGGTCCATATGTTGAAAATCGCCAAGAACCACGCATTTGAGCCAAAAACACAAATCGGGCGAAGCTTTAACACCGCCTAGCGATCGCTAGGCCGGCCGCTAGGAAACACGCTGAACCCAAAGATACCGCTATAATGTGCCCGCGAAGGGCCCGCCGCCGAAAAGCCACCGGACGATTTCTCGCGACCACTGAAGATGGATAACACCGCTAGTGCCCATGAGGCACCAAGCGAGCAAAGAGGCTTGATCACGCGTGGCGAGGAGTGAAAGGCGCAGACCACCTCATGATCACACCTGGGGCGATCGCGGGCGGTATGGTGATCACAAGCGTATGTGAAAATCAGGTTCGGGGCGTGCTTACATATGGCAACACCCGCGCCCCCAAACTCAGCAATCTACCATTCCGCAGCCCTTTCTCAGCTTTTTTCATGTTTTTCAGTTTTATTTAAATTTCTTCCATAGTTTATTCTTGAGTTGTTTTATGTTTGTTCTTAGTTAGTTTACGATCCGAACGCCGTCCTGACGATCTCGCACTTCCGCTTTTTCACGAGGTTGGGATTCGCCCAACGTGTTCATCCAACGCTACATCACGGGTTTTATATATTTAATTCCGCCTTTATGGTTAAATCGATTTCATTCCGCTTATTATGTCCGGCTAGTTTTCGCTCTAATCCTGTGGTTTGCATGATTCGATCCTATATGTTGTGATTCCTCGTTATCGTTATTTCACCGCCATGCATTGATTCATGATTCGATCAGCGATTTATATGTTGGTTTCGATCAATCTCGATGCATATTTAGTTGTTTGTTAATTACGTAATTGTTAATTGTCAATCGACATCGAATGCATGATACGAACGAGCTCGAGTCAAATGGAGATAGATATTCGTGAGAGGAAGATATTTTGTGATCCGCTTGAGTTACTTGTTTTCACCTGTAGACGACATGTTAATAGTGGAAAACTAGAATTACAACCGCTTGCCGAATGTAAATTGCGGCTATATATGTGATCTTCCATTTTGTCTCGTGATTAAATTGGTAATAGAAATGTGATAAACATACGCTGCGGATGTGGATTAAGCAGCCTGTGGTTAGTCGCTTTTCTCTGCTTTTAAGCATCCGAGTGTTTATCGCGCATTTACTTACTCGCTTTTGTTACCTTTGCTTGATTGAATTCAAGCCCCTAAAATCACAAACCATTGCTGCTCGATAATGACTAATCCTTGTCGAAAGTTAGTCAGACAGACATAACTCTCGACGGATACGATTTGCCACTCTCTATTTACACCTTTTCGTGTTAGAAAATTAGTCGACTCGTTGCCGAAGCTTTCAAAACGCAAAATCGACGCAACTTTGCAAACGGACTCAAATTTAGCAAACTTGGACCCATGGACACGAAATAAAATAAGGACCAATGACTATAAACAAGATATGCTTTTAAAAGACCTGAAAAGTCCGGTTTTGATAACTTCCTGAGTGCCAAACCTTCATGGGTGGTCGAAACCCTGATACTTAGTGTCATGAATCATAAGACACTCTTCACAACTCCTCGAGGTTTCGTGACGTGCATCACCAAACAAAAGTCAACCTTTCGACCTTTTCTAAAAACATGCCATGCAAATGTAAGCTTAAAAAGACGGGTATTACAAGACGGATCCTCAGAGAAAAGCATCAAATGGTCGATCTCAGATTATGTTTAGAACAAGGTAATTTCGAGATCCAGTGTACTGTGAAGATATATCTATTCTACTTGAGAATTTAGCATATTCTATTTCTTAAAAGCTAGCTAGCTCTCGGTCAGCTTTATAAACTGGAAGGTTACTATCATAAAAACGACTTTTCCACTAGTTAAGCTTGGTCATAGTCAAGTATGCTTTCGTTCTTAAAATGCAAAATAACATATAAATTTCTTAGGTCTAAACTCACACTCAATTTTGTTTTGTACGGGAGATGATTCCTTTGTCATGAAGCTTAAAAAAAGAGAGAGAGTGGATGCGCTCAATAATTTTGAATGTAGAATACAAAAGACGGTCACAAGATCCCAACAAATAATCTCTCAGGCTTGTGTGTTACTTTAAATAAGTTCTTATTGTAGTTCATACATCCCACTATTTCTATTCTTCACGGTAAGCTAGTTAACAACTTTAAGAATCAGTGACTACTTATTTTACTTATGTCAAATCTTCATACGGATGTTAAGAGAAGATTATTTTTCACATTCATTGGTCTAGATTAAGCGAGATGGAATCTCAAAACTTGTTGTGCTTCCACTTTACCCGCAATTCTCAATCTCTACTAGTGGTTCGAGTCTTCGGCTCGGAGAGTATATTCGTGTGCTTATGTCTCAGATGTAAAATTCATGTACGGAGTCTTTCATGGCCATGAAAATGCTATTTCATGATAATTTGTAATACTTTAGGAGGATGAGTATCTAGTCAACATGCAACATACCGTAATTCCTTCCGGTACCATGGAAGGATATATTAAAGCTATGGCGATTTGATTCAAAAGGAGTTGGGAAACTTGATTGCTCTAAGGAGGTAATGATGATGGTGGAGGTTTTATATGATTCATTCCATTTGTTCCAAAGAATTGCTCAAGTTGTTTTGTATAAAGTACTTTACATGATTAAATCGTAAACTCAAAATTAAAAAGTATTAATTAGTTTTGGTGCTCATTCTACTCATTTGATAATAAATGTTCGACAGTGATGATTTTCTTTAGCAGCATACGGGTACCACTCAGATATGTAGATAAGTCGTGATCCGCATAAAGTTAGATGGAGGAGTGTGTCGACTTGATCATGGAAGAACTAGAAAATGAAGGGTAAATAATGCATATACCCCGCCTACTGTGTATTATACTTTTTAGCTTTGTATTTGTAAAATCAATAAGCTTGTATTTCAGATTCATCAGATAAAAGTTCGCACGTAAGTCCATTTACTCGCTTTATGTCTTTATTCATGTCGCACATGCTTCCGCAATTTTTTCCTCGCTTGTGGTTCCACCGCAAGAAATCAATTTCATGCTAATCATTATATCTTTAAGTCCACATTGTTATGTCTTCAAAATTCTCTTTCTTGGTTTCTAGAATCTCAATGTGCGCTATTTCTTCACTATTTTTATTTTTTTATCCGAATCACATGTAGTAGAGTCGACCCAGAGAATGGTTGAAACCTCACACGATGATACAATCATGAACTTGACAAAAGGAGTGAAAAGTCTTCCGTCGTCCCAATTAGGCGAGACTATGTGGTCACATCTTCGCCATTTCTTTACGCTCACATGTAAGA
Source organism: Salvia rosmarinus (assembly GCA_036937905.1). Lineage (NCBI taxonomy): Eukaryota > Viridiplantae > Streptophyta > Magnoliopsida > Lamiales > Lamiaceae > Salvia > Salvia rosmarinus. The sequence goes on from JAODLM010000613.1 coordinate 10,303, forward strand.
TAAACATTTCATTCTTTAATATAATCATTTTTTCATACAAGAGTGCTAATATTCTATTTTGAATTGTTAATAGTTTCAAAATCGGTCTTACTCAAGAGACATTGATGAAGTTCGCTGAACGGGCAAATTTCATGCTTCTTCACATATAGTCTTGTGATGTTTTAGTTGAAGTTATCGATCTTTCAATTATTTTGCATCGTGATATGGGGATACGGTCTTATTGTTTTGTCATGATGTGCATAGTATTTTGTATAGTGATTTTCAGAACAGAATGAAAATGATCAGATATTTTTGTATAGTGATTTTGTAGCAGTAATGAAAAAGATTGTATATTTTTGAATAGTGATTTTGAACGTAGTCGCAAGTATATTTTAACTCATTTGCTTGTGCGCTATTAATTGTGTAATACCCCGCCTTTTCTAAGCTTCGCTTTGCATGGCACATTTTTCGAGAAAAGGTCAAAGATTGACTTTTGTTTCGTGATGCGACCGTCACGAAACCCTGTAAGGCATGAAGAGTGTCTTTATGACGAATTCATAGACACTAAGTATGCAGTGTTTTCACCACCCATGAAGGTTCGCACCGGAAGTTATCGAAAACCGGACTTTTCATGGATCTTTAAAAGTATATCTGTTTATAGTCATTGTGTCCGTATTTTATTTCGTGTCCATGGGTACTAAGTTTGCTAAATTTGGAGTCCGCTTGAAAGTTGCGCCGCTATGTCAAAAGCGGTCATTAGTAAAGAAAGAAACAATGCTCGCTTCCTATAAATAGAGGCTGGCCTTCATTTTCAACGCTCATTTCTTCGCCTCCGTGTTTACGAAGAGCCGAGCAGCCTGTGCACGCGCGAAGTCACGGAGTGAGTGGGGATCGAGCCGAGCGCCAAGAATGGCCGCTATCATACGCCGCCGAGCCACCACCGCCGATCAACCACCCCGCAGCCCGCTTTTTCGCTTTTTGTCCTTTTCTTGTTTTGATTCCGCCTTTTAGTAGATCGTATAGCATAGAACCGGGATTCTAAAGGACGAGATGGAAAACGCACGAGGCCTACTTATTTGGCCATTGCCGCCGCCGCAAGGCCGCCACCACCGCGGGTTGTTGTCGCCGATTTGGTGGCCGACGGCCACCTTTTGGCTATGGGTCCTTTAGATTTTGAGTTCCGCTATGCATTCTACTAAAGTACCGATTCTGCTTCGCTTTTTCGCTTCGCATGCTTCGGATGTTTTCCGCTGTTTCTAGTTTTCTCAAGGAAGACATGTCCCAAGTTATCCATTTTCAACGAGTTTGTCATTCCATGTTCGCCGTTATGCATATTGCTTATGTTTCCATTTTCATGCATCGATTTTGGATGGTTTATCCTAGATCCGGCGATAGGCATCGATTAAGCTTCTTCACGCTAAGATTTGAGTCAACTCGCATGCATGCATATTTTGAAAGTACCCTATTATCGGTCTTGATGCCCTCAATATATTTCCTTCTCGATCGAGTTGATTTGAAACCCGAGAGTGCCAAATGTGGGTTAAGAAAGTCGAAACCCTAGTTTTGCTACGATCGCCATTCGATCACGATGTTGCTTTGCTTTGTGGGAAGTGACCCCAAAAGTTGTTCCGTTTTATTACCGTGTATCTACCAAGGCGATCGGTGAAGTCATCTGATCCGTAGATACCTCCCGCTGACGTCATTCTGCTCAGTTGGTTATATATGCTATTTTCGAGTTATTTACTCGATATTTCAAAATAAAACACGACGCCAGAAATGTTTTTGTGAAATTATTATCGCTCTCCGATCCAAGATATGGTTCTATCATGGTCAGGCACGGATCTCTATTCGTGGGTTGATCACCATCTTCGAGTATTGATCGAAGCGGATAGACCCCAACACGTGGTTATGGTTCCGGGCGGATAGACCCTAAGTCCACACGGAAATTGTAATGAGGTGGTTATGGTTCGACGAGGATTCAACCTCAAGTCCACACCGAGTTAGCCTACCGGATACGCCCGCGCAATGATCGATATGTTCCGGCCGAATGAACGAGACGTGATGGGCTAGCGGATACGCCCGAGCCGTGGTTCATGGTTCTACGACGAGAGTAACAAGAATAACGGATCGCATCGAAAAATAAAAATCTATTTTGCTTACTTAGAAGTGATTTACGCTTTAAAACCTTCTAAGGTAAGTGCTCGAACACGGCATCATGATTCTTTGATTTATGATAAAACCCCACCGAAAGTTTCTAGTACTCACCCCAAACTCTTTTTCAAATCTTCGACGTATGGAGGAGTATCGGACCGGCGACGCCGGCGGAGCCATGGGTTCTTCATGCTATGCTTCCGCGATGTCAGGTTATATACGCATTCGATATTGATGTATTCTTGTCCTTTATTTGCTTTCCGATTGAGAACAAGATTTGTTATGTTGTTATGTCGTGAGTCTCGACACGAAAGATGCCATGGGTCGACCGGTCTAGTCAATGTGGTGTAATGCTATTTTGCTTCCTCGCATTACTTATTATAAACCAAGATCATGTTTTCTCGAGGTTATGATATCGATATTCTTCGTCATGGATTGTTTGTGCACCCTCCCTTCGTGATATGTCCTAGTTATAGAGGAGACGCCCGATTTCATGGTTACATCTTCTTATCGTATGATGTTATATGTATCCCCTTCTTCCCCGCTTCTTAACCCCACCCCTAATCACACCCCAAGATCCGTGCCTTCCTCGAATTTGGGCGTGATAGCTTGGTATCGAGCAATGGTTCTCGCTTTGATCTCTAGCTTTGTTATCCGATATCAAAGCGCTTTGTTTGCTTTATATCATGTGCGTTTGAAATCGAGTGTTTAGAACTTGTTCTTCTAAACTGCTCATCGTACATACTACCTCACCACCGTCAGCCGCCTCCTTCAAAAAGGGATGAGGTATGTGTTTATTTGTTGGTGCTTTATGTGGCTATGTGAGCTTGATATGATCTCGCTTTCATGTGCTTTGCATGGTAAGAGTTTACGTGATGTAAACGTGATGTTGATGTTGAGCGAGATGGACGTGGTATGGTCAGTGTTGACGTGACGTGGAAGTGATTGTTGATGGAACAAAAAGGCCCGTGGTGGTCGTGATATGAAAACCATTGATGTGGTATGATGTGATTAATGTGATCACGATGGTTGATGTAAGTCTATGTGTTTACATAGCAATGCATTGTTGATTGAAAATCTTGTTTATTTTGATAAACGAGTGCTTGTAAGTGAACTCAGATTGCTTACGTGATTATTATGATAAATATCGATATTGATATTGATATGTGTTGAAATGAATATGTGTTCGAGACATGATTACCCGCATGACCGGGGCGTAAAAAGGAAACGTGAGTATTTGTTGTTATGTTGATAAACCAACACGTAGGTTTACGGATATTCGCCGCCTGCATAACGTTGGTTAAGATCCCACAGAAGGACGAGCGTATCCAGAATTGTGGAATGTACCAGAATGTCCATGAACCGCTGGGAGTATTTCGGGAGATTTGTTGATTTTGGAGAAAGATCCGAGACAAGGGGAAAGTATCGTAATACGAGGCTTATCGTTTGCCGATGTAGAGGCTACCAACAGTTGGCACCGTGGGCAGAAAGCAAGGATACGAATGTTCGGGACGGATCCTATCACCGCACACCTTACTGATTTCACCGAGTTCGCCGCTCGAGTATGGAGACAAATGGACCGATCATCGAGGTATACCATCCGGAGGAGGATGTGATAGCAAGGCATGTTCGAGGACCAATCCAGATGATGATAGGATGATGTTCCCAAGAGCTTTGGGAGAGCAACCATCGCCGACGATCACCAGCCGCATCAGATACACCACTACACCTCCATCGACGATCCTTACCTTCCGGGCGACCCGGAACGATTTTGAGGCGTGAACCTCCCGGCGAGAGATTGTCCATCCGAAAGGGCAAGGTGGAAGAGGCCCAGATCGAATTTTCGTGCCACCGAACAGATCAGTGGCATCCGTGGAAGGAGACTCCGGCGATGGCGGGAAGACCCGACGAGAATGAGGAGGACAAGGAGGACTAAGAGGACCCGGTGATCCAGAGCAACATGACTCACGAGGTCGGGCATGTTGAGGAAGGGCAAGCGCCAGAGACAGTGGACTCGTGCACGCCTTTTCACCGACACTGTGCGATCAGGCACATTGACGGGATCATACCACGAGGCTTGTTTCCATGCAGATCGCTCAAGCGACACCAATTCAAGCCCCGACAGGAAGGGAAAGAGAGGATGAGGAGAGGCAGAATGGAACCTACTGGACGAACGGAGAGTAGTGGGCGGATATGGATGATAGGATCTAGTAGTCGCAGGTACAATGATAACGCAGAAGTCCGCTAGAAGCATGGATAGAGCATCATTTCGACAAGAATCGAGTCGATTCTTTTGCTCATATCCGACCTTTTCGATCGACATACCTTGATCTTGTATTTTGACACCTTCATGGACACCGAATATTATCGATACTAACGCCGCCTATGATGTATCGTTTATGTTTGATGCTTATATGTGATATGATCTATGCCATGATGATATATGATCTATGTGATGTGATGATGATGTTATGTGAAATGCATAACGATGATATGTCGATGGATTGCATGATTATATGTGATCGCGTGATATGTGGTATATGTGATGATATGTGATATGGGCGATGATATATGTTATGCGACGATACCCGGTTATCTATGCGAAAGCATTTCTAATGTTTCAAACGTCGGTACAGAATGCCGAGAACAAGGAACCAGAGGAACAATAATGTGGAAGAAGCCCAAGAACCACCTTTGGTTCAGCGGCACGCGATCGAGAGTTTTCGCAGCATGTAATCCCCCACGCACGACGGTCTCGCAAATCGATCGACGCCGAGAACCGATACGATCCACCGAAAGGATCTTCAATACATCGGCCGCGAAGAGCGTAAAAGCTGAATTGCGCGATCTTTCACCTAAACGATGAGGTGATCGATTGTGGAACTGTGAGGAGGACCCTAACACCGTGACAAGCAAGGTATACGTGGAAGATTTCAAGAAAGAACTCATGGAAAGCACGTGCTCGGGCGCTTGTGCAGAGAATGCAAACGAGTTCGGAATCTTCGCTGGGAGATAAGGACGGTCACCGAACACGATCGCCGCTCAATCGCCCGTCGCTATGCTACGCACTGGTTGGTAATCGAGGCGCCAGGCGCATGTGTTCAGAGAGGACCACCGAGATCGAATTTCGCCCGCCGTGAAGATCCGACGATGCGCAGCCCTCGAACCGGCATTAAACATTGAGTCAATGTTACCCTGTGAGAGAATAATGCCACCCGGACAGCCACCGACGGAGGAAGAGGTAAGAGGAAATGGATGATCGAGCGGCGGCAATCAGTGTTCCAAGGAACCGTGAGTAGCACTGAAGATCAAAGGCACCATACGTAATGGCACCTAAGGAATTGTAAGAACCGAAAGCGCAGCTTGCAGGAGTCGTTGATCTAGGTTTTATCCGACCCAGCGTGTCGCCGGGGAGCGCCAGCTCTGCTCATCAAGAAGAGGACGGGTCAACGCGATGTGCATTGACTACGTAGAGTCAATAAGTCGACGATCAAGAATGATATCCTCTTCCAAGGATCGACGATTTGTTTGACCAGCCCAAGGGAGCGAGTGTCTTCTAAGATCGATTTGAGGTCGCTACCATCACTGAAGATCGAAAGGAGGACATTGCGAAGAACGCGCTCGTAACGAGGTATGGGCACCACGAAGTTCATCGTGATGTCGCTTGGCTCACCAACGCGCCAGCAGCCTTCATGGATCCGATGAATCGAAGTTTTCCATCAAGATTCCGGATAGTTTCGCTCGTTTTTATCGATGATATTCTCATCTATTCCAAGAATGCGAGTTGCATAGAGAACACCCGCATCGCTCGGAAACGCTACGAGCGTAGAGGTTGTATGCTAAGTATAGTAAGTGCGAATTTCGCTCAAAGAAGTTGATGTTCCTCGACACATCGTGTCTCGCAGGCGAATCAAAGTCACCCAAGGAAGGTTGAAGCAAAGTAATCGAAGGTTCCGCCAATGCCAATGAGGTTCAAGCTTTCAGGCTTGGCCGGATATTATAGACGCTTCATCGGGCGGTTTTCGGTTGGCAAGGACGACGACACAACAATCGTGAAAGGAATCAAGTTTTCATGGTCCAAGTCAGGAAGCAAGTTTCAAGAGTGAAGAAGAAGCCTAACAACCGCCCAAAGGTTAGCCGTGATCGAAGGGAACGATGGGTTTGTGGTCTACACCGATGCATCCAAGCTTGTTTAGGTTGCGCTCTTATGCGTAACGGAAGGTTATAGCACGCTGCCTCGCCGCTTGAAACCGCACGAGTTGAGCTACCCAACTCACGATCCGGAGTTAGCGCAATGCTCATGCGTTGAAGATTTGGAGGCACTATCTCTATGGAGTTAAGTGTGAGATCTTCACGATCACAAGAGCCTCAAGTACTTTGAACAAAAGGAGTTGAACACGAGGCAAAGGAGACGGCTAGAGTTGGTAAAGGATTATGATCGCTTTATCGCTATCACCCGGAAAGCCAATGTCGAAGCAGTATGCTCTTAGTCGCAAGTCGAGAGCCGGTTGGGATATCTTCACGCAAGAGAAAGAGCTTATTCGAGATTTCGAGAAGCTCACCGAAGTGATTCACCCACCGAATCGCAAGGATTCATCGCGCTTCGATACCGAACCGACCGAGAGAAGCCATCGTGAGCGCCAAACGAGGAGACGCAGTTCTGAAAAGATACGCTTGAAAGCAAGGTTAGAAGATAGCAAGGGTTCATGTGTTTAAGGACAACGCGCTACTATTCCGAGGAGGTTATGTGTGCCACCAATGGGAATTGAGAGATAAAATCATGAGCGAAGCTCATGAGGCACCGTGATACATTTCATCCAGAAGCACCAAATGCATACAGAGACCTTAAAAGGAACTTTAGTGGAAGGATGAAAAGGATGTAGTCGCTCGCGGAACGTTGTTCGCTTGTCGCCAGTGAAAGCAGACACCAACGTCCGTCAGTTTGTTGCAACCGCTACCAATCCCGCAGTGGAAATGGATCATATCGGTATGGATTTTATGGTGAGTTTTCCAAGGTCGCCGAAGGAAACACCGCTATACGGGTTGTCGCCGATAGATCGATAAGTCACCATTTCTTATCGATTCGACGACGACGGGTTAGATAAGCTTGCTCGCTTTTACGCCGAGAAATCGACGGTTACATGGTGTGCCGATATCGACATACGATCGCGACCCGAGGTTCACGCTGTTTTGGAGGAGTCTCAGGAAGAATGGGGACCAAGTCAATCTCAAGACAAAGATTCCATCCTCAAACGGACGGTCACCTGAAAGGACGATCTGTGTTTGAAGACATGTCATGAAAGCAATGTGGTCGATAGAGGAGGAAATTGGAAAGAGATACTACCTTTGGTAGAGCTTGCCTATAACAACAGCTTATCGTGCCACCATAGGAATGGCTCCCTGCGAAGCGTCAGACGGAAGGAAGGTCGATCGCCACTTTATTGGGACGGCTGGGCGAGAGAAGATGTTAGACCAGAGATGGTTCAACAGACGGTCGAGGTTATCGATCGACTGCTTAAGGATCAAGGAAGCTCAGATGTAGAAGTCCCATATGACAAGCGCAGACGGATCTTCGCCCATGATCGAGATCGCTTTCTTAAGGTTTCCCAACGAAGCGAGTCGCTCGCTTTGGGAAACGAGGTGTTACGACCGAGATTCGCTGGACCTTCAAGTTCTTGAGAGAATAGGCCCCGCTGCTCATAGGTTAGCTTTTCCGCCTAGCATCGGAGATGTTCATGACGTGTTTCACGCTTCTCACCGAGAAAGTACGTGTTCGACCCAAAACACGTGATCAAGCACGCACTAAGTGGTTCTTGCTCAGATCCGAGTTACGAGGAGAGACCAGGCTATCTTGGAACGAGAAGTCAAGGAATTGAGGAACAAGCGATTCTGCTATGAAGGTGTGTGGAATCACCACGAGAGTATGTTTACGGGAGTTGGAAGACAAGTTCGTGGCTCCGCACCGAGTCGTTTTCTCCACGTGTTTGAAATTTTGGGGACCTAAATTTTTCATGAGGGATGTAATACCCGCCTTTTCTAAGCTTCGCTTTGCACGGCACATTTTTCGAGAAAAGGTCAAAAGATCGACCTTTGTTTCGTGATGCGACCGTCACGAAACCTCTCAAAAGCATGAAGAGGTCTTATGATGAATTCATGTACACTAAGTATGCAGTGTTTTCACCACCCATGAAGGTTCGCACCGAAGTTATCGAAAACCGAACTTTTCATGGATCTTTAAAAGCATATCTTGTTTATAGTCATTGTGTCCCGTATTTTATTTCGTGTCCATGGGTACTAAGTTTGCTAAAGTTGGAGTCCGCTTGCAAAAAGTTGTGTCGCTATGCAAAAGTCATCGCAAGAAGCACAGAGCCCCTGCTTCCTATAAATAGGAGGCTAGGGCCTTCATTTTCAACGCTCATTTCTTCTGCCTCTCGTGTTTACGGAAGAGCCGAGCAGCCTGTGCACGCCGGAAGTCACGGAGTGAGTGGGGATCGAGCCGGGCGCCACGGCGGCGCTTATCATACGTCACCAACCACCACCGCCGATCAACCACCCCCGCAGCCCATTTTTCTATTTTTGTCCTTTCTTGTTTTGATTCCGCCTTTTAGTAGATCGATAGCATAGAACCCGGATTCTAAAGGACGAGGCGGGAAAACGCCGAGGCCTACCGATGAAGCCATTGCCGCCGCCGCCAAGGCCGCCACCACCGCGGCTGTCGTCACGATTTGCGGCCGACGGCCACCTTTCGCTACGGGTCCTTTAGGTTTTGAGTTCCGGCTATGCATTCTACTAAAGTACCGATTCTTCGCTTTTTCGTGTTTCGCATGTCCGGATGTTTTCCGCTGTTTCGAGTTTTCTAAAGGAAGACATGCCCGGGTTATCCATTTTCAACGTAGTTTTTCATTCCATGTTCGCCGTTATGCATATTGCTTATGTTTCCATTTTCATGCATCGATTTTGGATGGTTTATCCTAGATCCGAGGATAGGCATCGATTTTGAAGCTTCTTCACGCTAAGATTGAGTCAACTCGCATGCATGCATATTTTGAAAGTACCCTATTATCGGTCTTGATGCTCGAATATATTTCCTCGTCGATCGAGTTGATTTGAAAATCCGAGAGTGCCAAATGGGTTCGTAAAGTCGAAACCCTAGTTTTGCTACGATCGCCGCTTGATCGCGATGTTGCTTTGCTTTGGGAAGTGACCCCAAAAGTTGTTCCGCCTTGTTACTGTGTACCTACCAAGGCGATCGGTGAAGTCATCGATCCGTAGATACCTCCCGCTGACGCCGTCTGCTCAGTGGTTATATATGCTTATTTCGAGTTATTTACTCGATATTTCAAAATAAAACATGTACGCCGTGAAAATATTTTTGTGAAATTATTATCGTCTCTCGATCCAAGATATGGTTCTATCATGGTTGTGCACGGATCTCTATTCGTGGTTGATCACCATCTCGAGTATTGATCGAAGTGACAGACCCCAACACGTGGTTATGGTTCCGCCGGATAGACCCCTAAGTCCACACGGAAATGGTAATGCGGTGGTTATGGTTCGACGCGGATTCAATCAAGTCCACACCGAGTTAGCCGACCGACACGCTCCCGGCGTAATGACCGGATATGTTCCGGCCGAATGAATGAGATGTGATGGGTCATGGGATACGCTCGAGCCGTGGTTCATGGTTCTATGATGAGTAACAAGAATAACGGATCGTGCATCGAAAATGAAAATCTATTTTGCTTACTTAGAAGTGGATTTACGCTTTAAAACCTTCTAAGGTAAGTGCACCAACACGCATCATGATTCTTTCGATTTATGATAAACCCCACCGAAAGCGCTAGTACTCACCCCAAACTCTTTTTCAAATCTTTTCACGTATGGAGTGAGGGTCGGACGGGCGACGCCGAGGCGGAGTCATGGTTCTTCATGCTATGCTTCCGCCGATGTCAGGTTATATACGCATTCTGATATTGATGTATTCTTGTCCCTTATTTGCTTTCTCGATTGAGAACAAGATTTGTTATGTTGTTATGTTACGAGTCTCGACACAGCATGCTACGTGGTCGATCGGTCTAGTCAACATGGTGTAATGCTATTTTGCTTCCTCGCATTACTTATTATAAACCAAGATCATGTTTTCTCGAGGTTATGATATCGATATTATTCTCACATGGATTGTTTGTGCACCCCTCCCTTCGTGATATGTCCTAGTTATAGAGGAGATGTCGCCCGATTTCATGGTTACATCTTCTTATCATGTATGATGTTATATGTATCCCCTTCTTCCCCGCTTTCAACCCCCACCCCTAATCACACCCCGACCAAGGCAAGACAACACGGAGGATAGGAATCCACAAACCCACCACCTCCGTAAGAGCAGACGTGTGGGAGATGATGTTCCGAACAACAACAGCTTCCGCCTTTAGGCATCATCTTGCCCGAGATCGAGGACAACCGGGAGCCGAGGCACTCTTTCATGCATCTTGCTGCTTCGCCGATATGCCGAGAGAGGACCCCCCGCCATCTCCGTGACTTTGAAATGTGTGTAGTACCATAAGGTGTGCGGATGAAGTTAAGAAGGAGTACATCCGACTCATATCCTTTCCATTCACCTCACGACGGTGCTCGAAAGTGGTCAGACACTTTGCCTACGGTAGTGTCACTACTTGGGTAGACTTCAATAGAAGTTCCTTAGAGAGATACTATCTCATCTCAAGGATACAAAGCGTGAGGAAAATGATGAGTTCCTTCATATGGGAATGGTGAGACGGTGTACGCACTATTGGTGTCGCTTTCAAGTCCATCTTCGCAAAATGTCCCAACCATCAAATCTCCGATCAAAATTTGATTCAATACTGCGGAATGACTTGAGGCCGACTCGCAGGCGCTCGTGAATGCTAGTGCAGAGGTTCCATCCTCAACAAACAACCCAATGAGGCATTCAAACTACCGCAGACTTGGTCAAGAGTCCCGAGATGATGCCAACGCAATGGTCAAGACGATGCCCAGCCTGTAAGCTACCACTTCGCACGGATCCGACATGAAGGATACGAAGGTCATGATGAAACAAATGATGGACCTGCTCAGCCCACTACGGCCAAGAAGAATGTCAAAGTGTCGCCTTTGCTTGCCACCACCCACAACACGGACAAATGTCTACAAGTAGTCGAAGAAGAAGAGGTGAATGTCTTTGGGCATGTCAACAACGGCCGATTTTAGATGTTTATGAAGGTAATTAGCCGTGATCAAGTTAAGAAGGAAATTCGATAATCAATAACTTCAACTATAAAAAATATCTCAAGAGATGATAGGTACCAACTTTCATCAAGAAGGATTCAAATGTTTATGAACTAAAGAGGTAAATGGTATTGAATAAAGGATGATTTTATGTCCTCAAACCACAATGAAGAATCGAATGAGAAGGACAACGGCCGAGGATAAATAATCACACAACAAAGAATATAGGTTTCAAATATGCTTTGTCAACAATAAGGATTTATCAACGCTATTTGAGTATGGATTGTCAATGATGCAATGACCTCTTATTGATTTCAATAACAACATCTCCGAAACTTTTAGTAAATCCTTGCTCACATAAGCATCTCAAAACATAAAAGGTATTTAAGGTCAAAATTGCAACATAAGTGTACGAGAATTATGAATGAAGACATAAATCGGGCAATAAAACATGACCATAACAATTGAACAACCTCGATATGAATTAATATTTAGAGAAGTTCCTTTGCACAAAGATTCGATTCCAAGATCCTTCGAACTCAACCTCGCATATTTAGAAACATATGCGTGAGTACAAAATGCACTCAAGCTGGTATACGCCAAAACATAAAACATTTAAAACATCGCCTTAAGGCTATAAATTGACTTGTCAGAAAATAAACTTATGCAGATTTTATTTAAAATTACCGATAAGACGCTTCAAACTTGCTCATATCATCATATCATATCATATGCATTTTCATGTATGCATGCAACTTTCTTTCCTTCCCATATCCACTGATTCTTTTCGTGTGTCGAGAAGAGCCTCCTTCTCAAATACCTTAATATCACATACCCGAGTTGGTCCCAAGGTTACCAACTACGGTCATACCCGACGTCAAGCATTTCTTTTTTTTTTTCTTTCTCGAGATGATAGTGTATTATGCTTATGCTTATGCTCAAAACGCTGCAAGTCTATCAACTTTAAACTTTGCAATTAAATGCATATCATATCATTTGGGAAATATATAAAACATAAGCATATCATTATAGAAAATACTTATACCCACCGGTAACAACCACTGTCTCAGACTCTTCGCCTTTTACAGATTTCTTCCCACTTGGTCCTTCAATCCACATAAAAAGGCATATAAGTCTATCAAGAACCAAACAAGAACATAATTCATCTTAGTCGTCGACACAACCATATCTTCTCGATGTCAAGACGCATGGTGTATCAACACTTGGGTCATTGCATCCTTTAACATCTTATTAACAAACAAATTCTAACGAAATTTCGACAGAGTAACGTTTATAAAACGCATCGCCATATCAATACCAAAATAACCAAACTTATCCCAAACTTCACCAAATCATCACCATATGTCAACATGAGCATAGAAAACTCAACAACAAGTTTCAACTATCCAATCTTAGCCAAAAACCCAACGACACCTTAAGACGTCGCCTATGCCCAACGCCAAAAATCACGCGAGATGTCATCTAACACAAAATAACTTATATACATGCTCAACTATCATCAAAGATCATCAATTTATCAAAACACAAAGATCAAAGCTTTAGCATTGAAACCCATTTTCACGACAAACTAAAATTTTGTAACTTTGAATACGTCGCTCAAAAATCTGAATAAATCATTTTAAGCTTTATTCATATCATAGAATCCAAATATGAAGTCAAATGATCAAATAAAATAAAAATCCAACAATATAAGTGGCTTAGGTTTCGCCATTTTAGGACTTTTAATATAGTTTCGATTTCAAACGCTTTTTCTTGCTCCAAACATGTTTATATCAATTCAATAACACATATATGAAGGAAATTCAATCATATCAACATCATATATTCAAGATCAAAGCATCCCCTTTTTCGAAAATTTCATGAAATTCTCAAACAATAACACATGCTTCACAAATTCAACGTTAAACAATACGTAGACGACGAATCTATCATAATATCAATAAATAATCAACAAAATATAATCCTTCATAATTCTTCCAAAATAGCCGAAAATATGATATACACATATGCTCATGATTTTAAATTTTAATTCCATAAATGTGTTCTAGAGACTAGATTATACCGCTTTCAAGACGGATCGAAAATTTAATAAATGGATCTTACAAACTTGGACCAAGATTTTCAAAATTAGTGTGTGTGTGTGTGTGTGAGTGAGTGTGTGTTGACGACATTTGAGGGAGAAAATGAAGATGAATAGTGTTATTTCATATTTCTACGTATTGTGTAATAATTTCATTTTATTTTCGATTTTCTTAAATAAGTGATTATTCATCACTTTTCTAGAAACTCTTCTTTTATTTTCTTTTTCTCATTTTATTTAATAAATAATAATCACTTTTCTTTAGGAAATTAAATATAAATATTGTAAAATAATGCATAGTATTTTTATAGCAAAATCTAACTAATTATCCGATAAAACAATCTCTACTAATCTCTCGCTGAACTCAATAATAAATCATAACATCAAAATATAATTATAAAATATATTCTTGACCAAAATCATTTTAAATATTCTCGCTCTTAATTCGAGCTTAATTGGCAAACGCCGACGCCACAAAAGCATAGATTTTGAAATTCTCAATTTTCCAATTCAAGACTTCATTGAGCATGTATCTATCATCTCAAAACCCTCGAATCTAGGTCTTCTTATTCTAAATAAGATCTAAGAATCTTATCTTAGATTCTATCTCAAATATGCCTCGATTCTATTTTCTCAACTCAAGCTTAACGAAAAGCTTCCAATTTAAACAACTCTTTCTTAATGATGCAATGCCCTTCTTATAAAGCTTTTAATCATGAGCTAATCTGTGATGTAAAATGGGTATTACATTCTCACCCCTTACAAAAATTTCGCCTCTAAATTTAGTACCTTTTACCGAGGTACTTTTTATCATCCGATCTTTAGCTTCCATGTCGCTTCTTCTAAATCATCATGCTTCCATGTCAATTTAAGATGCATTCGACTCTTTTCGTAGCTTAGATCTTGTTCAAAAATATTTATTCTTCGATACATAATGTGTTTTCGTTAAACACATATCTTCAGAATCGCGACACACCTAAATACATCGCGAATATTGTCAAGCTTAAGGAAATGCGAATCAGAGGTGACTAGTCGAATCTTCTTAGAATCTCGCATAGCTCGATACATCTCGATAGCTTCTGATTCTTTTCTTTACTTGTCGACGACACACCATTTCTTAAATCACTTGTTCAAGCACTTTTCTTTCTCCAAATGCTTCAATAAAACTATGATCTACACTTTCTATCATAGAAGACTTCATAGAGCATCATATAAATTGTTGTTCGATCTTGTCTCGCTAATGTATGTATGGTCCATTTTATTCGACCATCTATAGTTGATGAGAAGTTGTACCAAATTCGATCTTGACTCATCTTTATTGAAAACTCACCACAACGAGATGTAAACTTGTAATTTTGCTCGATGCAATCGACACTAACATCCTATATAGACGCATCATCTCTCGACGCACACTTGAGCTAACTTGTCACCCATACATGATAGAGATCGAATAAATAAGTGCATTTCGTGAGTCAATTGATTATCACTTATCTTCGATTTGGGTAACCAACCAACACGTGTGTCTTCTCATCTTTTCAACTTGAAAGAACATAACGGATTAGACCGTCAATTCACGATCATATACCGCGATAGTCTTATTTCTTCAACTACTTAGAGAAAGAACTTTCTCGACATGATTTCTATCGTAAAACCGAGGACCTTTTAACGAAACGATATATATATATGAGATATTCTCGATCAAAGCATTCCAAAACTTGAGAATTGATCAACGGTTAATTCATTTTACATCCGCTCGTTACCAACTTCATTAAGGATGGAGGATCGACTCAAAAATTTCGCCATTTTTCGATTGGTTTAAGAGGAAAAGATGTAAATCTTGAAAAGAATTGTACTTTCTTATTCTTTCTTTTCTAACGAGGATTTTTCTTCTTCTAGGTGACATACCGCATTGTAATTGAATACCAAATGCAAGATATTTGCTTATCAAAAGCGTAAAAAGGTTTTCAATCAACAAATGCACTCAGATCGCAAGGATCTTCAAAATTGCTTATTACAAAATTATGATATGAAATAACACAACCAGATAGAAATGATCATATAGATATCAAAGGAAAGAAAATTGATTCTTTGGGAACTTTTATAAAAGCAGAGAAAAGATTTACCATCCGGTTTTCGTATATGGATGCTTTGGTATTTCGTAAAACACATCCGATATGATCTATAACTATCGCCTTCCTTTTTCGCCTATGAAAAGTCACATTAAAAGACAATTGGTCGATATCTGTGGTCAGAAATGTGTTGTGCCAACAACCGGTACAATTCGAGTTCATCCACCAAGATCTTGAGACACCGATCTCGATTAATTAGCTTGAGTCTTTTCTCAAATCTCCAAATGAGAAGTCTTGAAACATCGAAACGTAACGAATCGAATCAACGGGAATCTCAAGAGACGCTAAAGACCGACTACATTAATCTAGGTCAATAAGAAGCATCTCAATATCGATTTAAGAATAATCAAATTGTATAAGATCTACATCGATTCGCACATCAATAGTCGAGCATTTGATAAAGAAGATTCTATTTCTAGAGTAGATATTAGATCATGCTCGTGGATAAAAGAATCAACATTTGTGGTTTCAAATTTTCACCATCATCACCATCAAGTGGAAGAAGAAAATTATCGACTCACCCGTCGATGAACAATCGAGATAGATTTAGCAATAGAGAAAAATGAATCAAGTGGAGGGGTTCGAGTGTACATAATATTGAAATTTGATTGTAACTAGAACTGAAAATCGCCTTGCTCAAAAGCAACAAAACCGACTCAATATAATCAATGGCAACAAAGAATAACCCAATCTTGCCACTCTTAGGCAATAAAGTAATCAACTGAATTTTCCATCTAATCTCGATATGCCTTGCTCAAACGTCTCTTTCCACAAACGATGGAATCGAGCGAGAAATTCGTCCAAAGTAAACTACTCGTCTGATGCATATAGATAGAGATTATCTTTGATCTTTGTTGATGAATATAAACGAAACGATTTACTTAACGTAATGACGACCACGAGATAACAAAACAGACGACGATAAATAAGTCGCATTCTTCCGAATCGTCCGGACGATCCTCGCCATCGCAGATAAAACAATACTCAAACTCTTGTGGAAAACATATTCATATTGTTTCGCCATCTCTTCTCATAATTTCTTTTCAACTTTAGCTCATAGAGTAATAGCTCATTTCAATCACACATTCTCATATAACAATTCATTCATTAAGCATATACTCAAACATCATCTAAGATAACCATAATCATCATACTTATAAACATAATCATAATCATAAGCATAAGCTTTTACCTGGTGAGCTAGAGATGATGGGATCGAATGTTGAGCTTCTCTTAAGAACAACTGATTCTTTAACTCATATTCTCAATTAAGAATCAAACAACTGATTCCATAACTTAGAGTCTCAAGATAGAGTCAAACAATCGACTCCATAACTCAAATTCTCAACAGAGTCACCAAAAGAATTATATGCTCATAGTGCATAAACCGCACAAGACTAATAAGGATTCATGAATTTAGAATTCAAGACAGTGCACAAGCTGCACAAGGATTCGCAAGGGTTTAGAAGTTCAGAATTCAAAACTGTGCTCACCGTGCAAAAGTTCACAAGGATTTACAAGCTCGAATTCAAAACTGCACAAACCGCCCAATTTAACAAAGACTCACATGTGTTCGTAATTCAAACCGCCTCGATATTATTCTCGTCACGACCGACTACTTAATCGTGTAATTAGGCCGTGACTAAGTTAAGAAGGAAATTCGATAATCAATAACTTCAACTATAAAAAATATCTCAAGAGATGATAGGGTACGAACTTTCATCAAGAAGGATTCAAATGTTTATGAACTAAAGAGGTAAATGGTATTGAATAATGATGATTTTATGTCCTCAAACCACCATGAAGAATCGAACGAGAAGGACAACGGCCGAGGACAAATAATCACACAACAAAGAATATAGGTTTCAAATATGCTTTGTCAACAATAAGGATTTATCAACATTACGGCACGGATTGTCAATGATGCAACGACCTCTTCATCGATTTCAATAACAACATCTCTCGAACCTTTATAAATCCTTGCTCACATAAGCATCTCAAAACATAAAAGCATATGAAGGTCAAAATTGGCAACAAGTGTGGTCGAGAATTATGTATGAAGACATAAACTCGGACAATAAAACATGACCATAACAATTGAACAACCTCGATATGAATCAACATTTAGAGAAGTTCCTTTGCACAACATTCGATTCCAAAGATCCTTTCGAGCTCAACTCGATATTTAGAAACATATGCGTATGTGAGTACAAAATGCACCCAGCTGGTATACGCCAAAACATAAAACATTTAAAACATCGCTCTTAAGGCTATAAATTGACTTATTATAAAATAAACTTATGTGATTTTATTTAAAATTACCGCATAAGATGTTTCAAACTTGCTCATATCATCATATCATATGCATATACATTTTTCATGTCTCGCATGCAACTTTCTCTTCCTTCCCATATCCACGGATTCTTTTCTCGTGTTGAGAAGAGACCTCCTTCTCAAACACCTTAATATCACATACCCGAGTTGGTCCCAAGGTTACCAACTACGGTCATACCCGACGCCGGCATTTCTTTTTTATTTCGTGGACCTGTAGTGCATTATGCTTATGCTTATGCTCAAAACTTGCAAGTCTATCAACTTTCAAACTTTGCAAGTAAATGCATATCATATCATTTGGGAAATATATAAAACATACGCATATCATTATAGAAAATACTTATACCTACCTAGTAACAAAGTTGACTGGATCGCACCTTCTCGCCTTTACTGCTCTTCTTCTCACTTGGTCCTTCAATCCACATAAAACGCCATATAAGCCTATCAAGAACTAAACAATAACATAACTCATCTTAGTCGTCGACACAACCATATCTTCTCGATATCAAGACGCATGTCTGTCAACACTTGGTTCATTGCATCCTTTAACATCTTATTAACAAACAAATTCTAACGAAATTTCGGTAAAGTAACGTTTATAAAACGCATCGCCATATCAATACCAAAATAACCAAACTTATCCCAAACTTCAACAAATCATCACCATATGTCTACATGAGCATAGAAAACTCAACAACAAGCTTCAACTATCCAATCTTAGCCAAAAACCCAACGACCCCTTAAGACGTCGCTTATGCCCAACGCCAAAAATCACGTGAGATGTCATCTAACACCAACTAACTTCTATACATGCTCAACTATCATCAAAGATCATCATTTTATCAACAAAACACAAAGATCAAAGCTTTAGCATTGAAAACCCATTTTCCGACAAACTAAAATTTTGTAACTTTTGAATACGCCGCCCAAAAATCCTAATAAATCGCTTTAAGCTTTATTCATATCATAGAATCCAAATATGAAGTCAAATGATCAAATAAAATCAAAATCCAACAATATAAGGGCTTAGAGTTTCGCCATTTTAGGACTTTTAATATAGTTTCGATTTCAAACGCTTTTTTGCTCCAAACATGTTTATATCAAGTCAATAACACATCTATGAAGGCAATTCAATCATATCAACATTATATATTCAAGATCAAGCATCCCCATTTTCAAAATTTCATGAAATTCCCAAACAATAACATATGCTTCACAAATTCAACGTTAAACAATACGTAGATCATTAATCTATCATAATATCAATAAATAATCATCAAAATATAATCCTTCATAATTCTTCCAAAATAGCCAAAATATGATATACACATATGCTCATGATTTTAAATTTTCAATCCAGACGTGTTCTAGAGAGACTAGATTATACCTTGTTTCAAGACGGATCGAAAATTTAACTATTGGATCTTTCAAACTTTGGACCAAGATTTTTGAAAATTAGTGAGTGTGTGTCTGTGAGTGTGTGTTGGACGAAATTTGAGGGAGAAAAATGAAGATGAATAGTGTTATTTCATATTTCTATGTATTATGTAATAATTTCATTTTATTTTGATTTTCTTAAATAAGTGATTATTCATCAACGTTTCTAGAAACTCTTTCTTTCTTTTCTTTTTCCCATTTTGTATAATAAATAATAATCACTTTTCTTTTCGAAATTAAATATAAATATTGTAAAATAATGCATAGCATTTTATAGCAAGAATCTAACTAATTATCCGATAAAACAATCTCTACTCAATCTCGCTTTTGAACTCAATAATAAATCATAACATCAAAATATAATTATAAAATATATTCTCGACCAAAATCATTTTAAAATATTCGCTCTTAATTGAGCTTAATCGGCAAACGCCGACGCCACAAAAGCATAGATTTTGAAATTTCAATTTTCTCAAATCAAGACTTCATTGAGCATGTATCTATCATCTCAAAACCCTGGAATCTAGGTCTTCTTATTCTAAATAAGATCTAAGAATCTTATCTCGATTCTATCTCAAATATGCCTCGATTCTATCTTCTCAACACGAAGTTTAACGTAAAAGCTTTCAACTTAAACAACTCTTTCTTAAGGATGCAATGCCCTTCTTATAAAGCTCTTAATCGAGCTAATCATCGATGTAAAATGGGGTATTATAATACCGACAGCCTTCAAAACGCCATTTGAATCTCCCCACCGGATGGTGTTTGGCAAGATGTGTCATCCGCCTCGTCGAGCCGAACACAAGGCATACGGGCAATCCGCAAGCTCAACTTTGACTCGACGAGGCAAGAGAGAAGCGCTTAAGCTGACATACAAGAGCTCGCGAGATTCGCCAAGCTTACGACAATGCCGCCATATACAAGGATTGGCTCAAGAGAGCCCATGATCTTTTGATCAAGGAAAAGAAGTTCGAAAATGGGCAAGAGGTGCTACTTATCAAAATAGGTTCCGCTATGCCTCGCAAGTCGACCACCAAGTGGTGGGACCTTACATCGGCACATCCAACATCCGAATGGAACCGTGGAGATAAGCGACATGGACGGCAAGAAAGTGTTCAGGCGAACGAAAGCAGTGCTCAAGACCTACTATGGTACGACCAAGGCTCGTGAGAACGGGACGCCGAGCAAGATGAGCTTCACGAGGTCCTCAAGAGGATCCTCAAGACGCCTAAGTCGGAGGAATACGCCGAGCTAACGACGTTAAACAAATGCCTCTTCCCGTGAGGCAACCCGTGTGGTATGATTTTAATCGATTACCTTTATTCCCTTTTGTCAAGGGGTGGTTCGACCACTTTTAACACTTTGCCTCAAGTAGTGTGCGAGGGTAAACCCACCGTCGTTATTTCGACCGCCTCGAGAGGACCTGCTTTCCTCGAGGAGCGATTTTCTTAACTACTGTGTCCGGAAGGAACTCAAGGCGAGGCAAATGGAGACATCGCAACCGGCAAGGCGACGCCTGCCAAGACACGGGCACGAGGCGATGACTTGAATCTCCGGCGAACGAGGAGATGTTCCATCAATCGCCCCTACCACCGTAATACCCCGCCTTTTCTAAGCACCGTGTTTGCACGGCACGCTTTTCGAGAAAGGTCAAAGGTTAACTTTTTTCGGTGATGCGACCGCCACGAAACCTCGTAAGTTGCTAGAATAAAGGTCTTATGACTAATTCATAGACACTAGTATGCGTGTTTTCACCACCCACTAAGGTTCGCACTGGAGGAAGTTATCGAAAACCGAACTTTTCATGGGTCTTTAAAAGCATATCTTGTTTATAGTCACAGTCCGATATTTTATTTCGAGTCCATGGGTACTAAGTTTCCTAAATTTGAGTCCGCTTGCAAAGTTATGCCGCTATGCTAAAAGCGGTCACACGCAAAGCACAAGCACCGCTTCCTATAAATAGAGGCTATGGCCTTCATTTTCAATGTTCATTTCTTCGCTCTATCTCAGGTTTACGAATGAGCCGAGCAGCCTGTGCACGCCGGAAGTCACTGGATAAGTGGGATCGAGCCGGAGGCTCGGCGGCGGTAAAGATCATACGCCGCCGCGACCACCGCCGATCGCCCCTCCCGACAGCCCTGCTTTTTTTTTTTTCCTTTTCTTGTTTTGATTTCGCTTTTAGTAGATAGCATTGCATAGAACTCGGATTCTAAAGGACGAGGCGAGAAAACGGCCGAGGTCGGCCGACGGCCATTACCGCCGCCGCCCAAGGCCACCGCCGTGGTCGTTGGTCACGATTTGGTGGCCGACGGCCACCTTTGGCCACGGTCCTTTAGGTTTTGAGTTCCGGCCATGCATTCCACTAAAGTACCGATTCCGCTTTTTCGCTTTTTTTCGCTTCGCATGTCGATGTTTTCCGCTGTTTCGAGTTTTCTAAAGGAAGACATGCCTGTGTTATCCATTTTAATATAGTTTGTCATTTTATGTTCGTCGTTATGCATATTGCTTATGCTTCCATTTTCATGCATCGATTTTGATGGTTTATCCTAGATCCGAGGATAGACATCGATTTCAAGCTTCTTCACCGCTAAGATTTGAGTCAACTGCATGCATGCATATTTTGAAAGTACCCTATTATAGGTCTTGATGTCCTAAATATATTTCCTTCGCATCGAGTTGATTTGAAAACCCGAGAGTGCCAAATATGGGTTCGTAAAGTCGAAACCCTAGTTTTTCTACGATCTTCGCTCGATCACGATGTTGCTTTGCTTTGTGGGACGTGACCCCAAAAGTTGTTCCGCCTTGTTACAAGGTACCTACCAAGACGACGGGCGAAGTCATAGATCCGTAGATATCTCCCGCCGACGCTGTCTGCTCGTGTGGGTTATATATGCTTATTTCGAGTTATTTACTCGATATTTCAAAATAAAACATGTGAGCCGTAATATGTTTTTGTGAAGTTACATCGCTCTCGATCCGAGATGTGGTTCTATTGTGGTTGTGCAAGGATCTCTATTCGCGGGTTGATCACCATCTCGAGTATTGATCGAAGTGACAGACCACCGAACACGTGGTTATGGTTCACGAGATAGACCCCTAAGTCCACACGGAAATGGTAATGAGGTGGTTATGGTTCGACGGATTTGACTCAAGTCCACACCGAGTTAGCCTACCGGATACGCTCCGCACGGGACGACCGGATATGTTCGGGCCGAGATATTGTGGGTCGGCCGGATATGTTTCGGTCGAATGAATGAGATGCGACGGGTCATGGATACGCCCGAGCCGTGGTTCTTGGTTCTATGATGAGAACAACAAGAATAACGGATCGTATCGAAAACTAAAATCTATTTTGCTTACTTAGAAAGGATTTATGTTTTAAAACCTTCTAAGGTAAGTGCTCTAAACACGGCATCATGATTCTTTTCGATTTATGATAAACCCCAACCGAAAAGCGCTAGTACTCACCCCAAACTCTTTTTCAAATCTTTTCACGATGGAGGAGGGTCGACGGGCGAGGCCGAGGGATGGAGTCATGGTTCTTCATGCTATGCTTCCCGATGTTGTTTATATACTTACTCGATGTTGATGTATTCTTGTCCCTTATTTTGCTTTCTCGATTGGGAATAAGATTTGCTATTATGTTATTATGTCGTGAATCTCGATATGAGCATGCTATGTGGTTGACCGGTCTAGTCAATGTGGTGTAATGCTATTTTGCTTTCTGCATTACTTATTATAAACCAAGATCATGTTCCATTGAGGTTATGGTATCGATATTATTCTCTGGTGGATTGTTTGCGCACCCTCCCTTCGTGATATGTCCTAGTTATAGAGGAGATATCGCCGATTTCATGGTCACATCTTCTTATCGTATGTTATATGTATTCCCCTTCTTCCCCGCTTAACCCCACCCCTAATTACACCCCGCATCCGTGCCTTCCTCGTGAATTGGGGCGTGATACTGATATCGAGCGTTGTTCTCGCCCCGACATCTATCTTTGTTATTTGATACCACTGGTATCGTGAGCGTTGTTCTCGCCCCGACATCTATTTGTTATCCGATACCACTGTATCGCAGCGCTTTTTCTAGCTTTGGGTATGTGTTCATATTTTTGATATCAAAGCGCTCGCTTGCTTTATATCTTGTACGTTTGAAATCGAGTGTTTAGAACTTGTTCTTCTAAACTGCTTATCGCATGCCTACCCTCACCACCATCAGCCGCCTCCTTTTAAAGGGGACGAGGTATGTGTTTATTTGCGATGCTTTATGTGGTTACGTGATGCTTGATGTGATCTTGGTTTCATGTGTTTTGACCGGTAAGAGTTTACGTGATGTGGATGAGATATGGTTCGATGGTGATATGGATGTGGAAGTAATTGTCGACGAGACTAAAGGGCTCGTGTGGTCGTGATACGGGAACCATTGACGTGGTATGACGTGATTGATATGATCATGAATGGATGATGCGAATCTATGTGTACATAGAAATATGTGATTGATTGAAAATCTTGTTTATATTGATAAACGAGTGCTTGTAAGTGGATCCCGATTTGCTTACGTGATTATTATGAATATCCATATCGATGCCGATATGTGTTGAAAGTGAATATGTGTCTCAAGACATGAGTACCCGCATGATCGCGTAAAAGGAAACATGAATATTTGTTGTTATTTTGATGAACCAACATGTAGGTTTATGGATATTCAAAGGCCCGCATAACGTTGGTTAAGATCCCACGTGACGGACGAGCAGATCCGTAAGTTCGTGAATGTACCAGAATGTCCATGAGCCGCTGGGAGTGTTTTTGGGAGATTTGTTGGTTTGTGGAGAAAGATTCGAGATAGTGGAAAGGTATCCGAGTACGAGGCTTACTATCGGACGACGTAAAGGCTACCGGCAAGTTGGCAACCATGGGCAAGAAGGCAAGGGTACGTGATGTCCGCCGATCCTATCACCGCACATCTTACCTTGATTTCATGTAGTTCGCCGCTCTAGTGTGGAGACAAGGGACCGATCATCGAGGCATACCATCCGAGGCGATGTGATAGCGAGGCATGTTCGAGGGCCGATCCGCATTGATGACGAGATGATGTTCTCAAGAGCATTTGGGAGAAGCACCATAGCGTAGACGATCGCCAGCTCATCAGATACACCGCCACTACACCTCCATCTACTCACCTTCGACGGACTAGGAATGATTTTGAGGCAGACCTCCTGTAAGAGAGATTGTCCATCCGACTGCTGGGTGGAAGAGACCTGTGATCGTAATCTTCATGCCACCGAACAAGATCGTTGGCCTCCCGGAATAAGATTCGAGAAGGAGGAAGACCCGGAGGAAGACGAGGAGGACAATGAGGACTCAGAGGACCCAGTGATCCAGATAGCGGATGACTCAGACGAGGTTGAGCATGTTGAGGAAGGGCAAGCGCCAGAGACGGAACTCAGAACAAAGATTCACCGAGACTCAAAGCGATCGTGGCACAAATTGACGGGATCATACCCACGAGAGACTTGCTTCGTAGGGAAAACTATGTTTAGCCCTCTCCCGAGGATCTATCTTGGATGTTTAATTCACCATACATTGATTATATTCCTAGCATGCGCCTATATAATTAATTGCAACACGTAGGGTTTTCTCGTGTTTACCGCGAACTGCCTGGGACGAACGGATGAATGGATCGAGACTCGTGCTTTGATCTTCCGGATCGTATCCCGTTGCCCAATCTCCAACGCCGAGTGAGGACGATCTATGGAGAATGCTTCGAAAAATCACCCAATCACTCTTCACAATTTTCGAGAATTCTCACACACCTCAATATGTGATTCACGAAAATACTAGGTAAATAGATTAAGGATTAGCTTTGATCTTATCTCTACCTTATATTTATAATGCATTACCATAATCCCATTAGAAAGGATCCATGCATATCCCATAAATATAATAATATCCTTACGGCCCTGGATGGCCGGACCTGTGGATCAAATGCAAGGAAAAAGATGGGCCTCAAATAAATTAATTATCTTATGTTCAAATTTGTAATATAAATTAATTTATAAACATTTATTCATGCCACTAGAGAATAAATGCTTGACTTACCCTTTATTACCGAAGGTGAGTCGGCTTGCACTTAGACATTACGAATCCTCGTATTTAAGATATCGCACGTCCATTAATTATTTAGAGCATTCGACGCTTAAAATAATTAATATCTTTAATTCTAATAGTACCACTCAACCTTATTATTGTACTTGAGCTAACTCAACTCGCAGGGTTTAGTACAATAAACAATTTGAGCTCCTTAAGGGACGCCATCATCCTAAACGGATACTGGTGACTGATATAGATAACTAGCATGACATACAAGCACCGCCACCACCCAAGATGCGAGAATATTGGGTTAGAACATATAACCTCACCCATAACAAGTCAAAGTGATGGTCAAGAACTCATACTCACCTAATACCTTATCGAGGTTTAGATCATCGTGAAGTCACCGAGATCTAGGTTCTTCATGACGGTCGACAGAAGAACTCATCTCATCGTGATCCTTCAATACGCCTCGAGACGCATCAAAGATAGACAAGCAACCAAGTCAAGTCACTTCTCATCTATACTCAAGCACTCTATACCGACAACTCGCCCTCAAGTTGTCTCACCGTGATACTTTTATATCTCATTAAGCTTCGACCAATCATACGTACTTCGTGATCTTCACACACCGTATGATCTAACTTATATATGAGATAAGGGACACGATATATGCAATCAAGTAATCAATTCAGATAGGAGATTGTAATAGTGGTAACAGAAACATTGTATACAAGCTCAACCAAAACCGCCAAGATATAAATCCAACACTTCCATGCAGGATCGCCATCAAGGCACCAATTCAAGCCCCGATAGGAAGGGAGAGAGGACGAGGAAAGGCGAATGGAACCATTGAAACAAGTGAGAGTAGTGGGAGGATATGGAGGATGAGATCTGGGTAGTCACAGGTACAGGATGACCGCAGTAGTCTCGCTTTAAGCATGGACAGAGCGGCATCTTTGCGTTGATCGAGTCGATTCTTTTGCTCATATCCCACCTTTTTACTAACATACCTTGATCTTGTATTTTGACGCCCTTTATGGACAATATCGATACTAACATACCTATGACAGATGTTTATGTTTGATGCTTATATGTGATATGAGCTATGCCATGATGATGTATGATCTATGTGATGTGTGATGATGATGTTATGTGAAATGCATAACGATGATGTGTCGCGCATCGCATGTTTATATGTGATCGTAATATGTGGCATATGTGATGATATGTGGTTATGGGTGATGATATATGTTATGCGATGATACCCGTTATCTATGCGAAAGTGTTTCTAATGTTTCAAACTTCGCATGTAATGCCGGAACAAGGAACGGAGAAAATAATAACGTGGAAGAAGCCCAAGAACCACCTTTGGTTCAGCGGCATGCGATCGAGAGTTTATGCAGGCAGAATCCCCCTACGTTCGACGGTCTCGACGAACCGATCGACGCTGAGAACTGGATACGATCCACCGAAAGGATCTTCAAATACATCGTCGAAGAAGCGTAAAAGCCGAATTGTGCGATCTTTCGCCTAACGACGAGGCTGATTTGTGGAATCCATGAGGAGGACCCAACACCGTGACGGTGGGAAGGTATACGGGAAGATTTCAGGAAGAACTCATGGAAAAGTATGTGTCCGCGCCTACAGTGAGAGAATGCAAACGAGTTCGAATCTTCGCTCGCGAAGAAGGACGGTCACCGAGTACGATCACTGCTCAATCGTCGTCACGTTATGCTACGCACCTGGTCGGCACCGAGGCTTCCAGGCGCATGTTCGAGAGAGGACCCGATCGAAATCGCATTTCGCCGTCACCGTGGAGATTCGACGATGCGCAGCCCTGAACCGGCTTTAAACATTGAGTCAATGTTGCCCAGGAGAGAACGATGCCACCCGGACAGCCAATGACTGAGGAAGAGGTAAGAGAAAATGGAAGATCGAGGAAAGGCAATCAGTGTTCCAAGGAACCAGAGCGTCCAAAGGATTTCGAGGAACTGGGTATTCGTGAAAGAGAAAGCAACTTGGGAAGGAATTTCCAACCCATGCGGCAAAGGGCGGTGTGGAAAACCTTGGTGCCGTAAATGCTAGAGGAATCATTTAGGCGAAGCGTGCAAGGTAACGTTGAGTGTTATCGTTGTAGGAAGTCCGACATTACGCCGAGATTGTCCATTAGAGGTTCGGCGGCACCGCCAATGAGACAAAGATCCAGCTCGCAGGTAAAACCAAGTCCGCCGAGGACAAACAACGAGTAGGAGGTCACCCTAGGCCAACAAACTAAAGGCCACCGCAGAAGCAAGGGTGTACGCTGAATCGCCAGCAAGCAACTCAAGCTCCCGAAAATCTTGCAGTATAATCCATATGAGTGATATACCCATTTTCGCTTTGTTCGACATGTGAGCCTCACATTCTTTTGTTTCGAGAATCGCGGTGAGAGGTTGGGTTTGGTACCCAAGAAATCACAGAGTACCGGAAATTAGCATCCCATCGTGGAGGTGCTAAAGGCAAAAGAGATATGCCCAACCGTGAGGTAGAAATCGTGAGCGTAGGTCTTTGTCAATTTGCATGTCATCGAATGGAAGATTTCGATGTCATCTTCGCATGGATTGGTTGAAAAGCACAGGCAACTATACGCTGTCTCGAGAGAAGTTTCTTTTCGAATAGCCAAGGAGTGGAAGTTTGTTTCACCGCATAAGGACGGGTGTTTCATGATCTATGATCTCAAGACCGGCGGCGAGGATGATCAGATGAAGTGTCAAACTTTCTTGGTGAGTTTGACAGGCACGTCAAGAGCGCAAGGGCTGCAAGAGGAGCCGATGGTGTGTGAATATCCGGACGTGTTTCCGAGGACTTGCCAGCTTGCCGCCGACAGACAAGTGGAATTCACTATTGATCCGGAACCGTGAAAGCAGACGAAGATCAAAGGCACCATACGTAATGGCACCTAAAGAATTGCAAGAACCGAAAGCGCAGCAGGAGTTGTTGGATCTAGGTTTTATCCAACCCAGCGTGTCGCCGTGGGAGCGCCAGCCTGCTCGTCAAGAAAATGACGGGTCAATGCGATGTGTATCGACTACGAGAGTGAATAAGCTAACGATCAAGAATGATATCCTCTTCCAGGATCGACGATCTGTTTGACCAGCTCAAAGGAGCGAGTGTCTTCTAAGATCGATTTGAGGTCGCTACCATCACTGAAGATCGTGAAGGAGGACGCGTTGCGAAGACCGCTCGTAACGAGGTATGGGCACTACGAGTTCATCGTGATGCCTTTGGTTTGACCAACGCGCCGCCAGCCTTCATGGATCCGATGAATCGAAGTTTTCCATCGCACCGGATAGTTTCATCTTTGTTTTTATTGATGATATACTCATCTATTCAAAGAATGCAGAGTTGCATAGAGAACACCTCCGCATCGCTCGAAACGTTACGAATGAGAGAGTGTACGCCAAGTATAGTAAGTGCGAAGTTTTCGCTCGAGAAGTGATGTTCCTCGACACATCGCGTCCGCAAGGAATCAAAGTCGACCCAAAGGAAGTTTGAAGCAGAAGTAATCGAAGGTTCCACTAATGCCAATGAGGTTCAAGCTTTCTAGGCTTGGCGTGATATTATGACGCTTCATCAAGCGGTTTTCGAAGTTGGCAAGGCCGATGATGCAACACTCAGATGCATGTGAGTCCTATGCGACAAGCGCCGACGGACCTTCGCTCATGATCGGAGATCACGTTTTAAGCGTTTCCCGACGAGTGGAGTCGCTCGCTTTGGGAAGCAAGGTAAGTTGCGACCAAGGTTCGCTGGACCTTCAAGTTCTTGAGAGAATAGGCCCCATTGCCTATAGGTTAGCTTTGCCGCCTAGCATCGGAGATGTGCACGACGTGTTTCACGCTTCTCGTTGAGAAAGTACGCGTTCGACCCAAAACACGTGATCAAACATGACAAAGTGGTTCTTGCTAGATCCGAGTTACGGAGAGACCATGGGCTGTTTTGGAAGGAGAAGTCAGGAGTTGAGGAACAAGCGATTCCACGGTGAAAGTGTTGTGGAATCACCATGGCGAAGATGAAGTTACGGGAGTTGGAAGACAAGTTCGTGGCTCAAGACTCGAGTTGTTTCCTCCACGTGTTTGAAATTTTGGGGACAAAATTTTTCTAAGGAGGAGGATGTAATACCCGCCTTTTCTAAGCACCGTGTTTGCATGGCACATTTTTCGAGAAAGGTCAAAAGGTTAACTTTTGTTTCGTGACGCGACCATCATGAAACCTCGGCGTTAGAACAAAGGTCTTATGAAGAATTCATAGACACTAAGTATGCGTGTTTTCGACCACCAACGGGTTCGCACTCAGGAAGTTATCGAAAACCGACTTTTCATAGGTCTTTAAAAGCATATCTTGTTTATAGTCGTTGTGTCCGATATTTTATTTCGAGTCCATGGGTACTAAGTTTGCTAAATTTGGAGTCCGTTTGCAAAAGTTACGTCTTTTTTGCGTTTTGAAAAGCAGCAATGCAGTAGCCCCTCGCTTCCTATAAATAGGAGGCTATGGCCTTCATTTTCAACGCTCATTTCCTTCGCTCTCTCGTGTTTACGGATGAGCCGAGCAGCCCTGTGCACGCGCGGAAGACCTGGAGGAGTGGGGATCGAGCTGTGGAAGGCTCATGACGGCGCTTATCATGCCGCCGCCACCACCGCCGATCGCCCTCCCGCAGCCCCTTTTCTATTTTTGTCCTTTTCTTTTTTTGATTCCGCCTTTTAGTAGATAGCATAGCATAGAACTCGGGATTCTAAAGGACGAGGCGAGAAAACGACCGGAGGTCGGCCCGACGCCATTACCGCCGCCACCCAAGGCCGCCGCCGCTGCTGTCTGTTGGTCACGACGGTGGCCGACGGCCACCTGCCCGGTCCTTTAGGTTTTGAGTTCCGGCTATGCATTCCACTAAAGTACCGATTCCGCTTTTCGCGTTTCGCATGCTGGGATGTTTTCCGTTGCTTGAGTTTTCTAAATGAAGACATGCCCGGGTTATCCATTTTCAACGTAGTTTGTCATTCCATGTTTGTCGTTATGCATATTGTTTATGTTTCCATTTTCATGCATCGATTTTGGATGGTTTATCCTAGATCCGAGGATAGCATCGATTTTTGAAGCTTATTCACGCTAAGATTTGAGTCAACTTGCATGCATGCATATTTTGAAAGTACCCTATTATAGGTCTTGATGCCTGAATATATTTCCTTCGCATCGAGTTGATTTGAAAACCCGAGAGTGCCAAATATGGGTTCGTAAAGTCGAAACCCTAGTTTTCACGATCTTCATTCGATCACGATGTTGCTTTGCTTTGTGGGATGTGACCCAAAAGTTGTTCCGTCTTGTTACCGTGTACCTACCAAGACGATCGGTGAAGTCATCGGATCCGTAGATATCTCCCTGTTGATGTTTTCGCTGCTGGGTTGGGTTATATATGCTTATTTTGAGTTATTTACTCGATATTTCAAAATAAAAAATGCGCCGTAAAATGTTTTGGTGAAGTTATTATCATTATCTAATCCGAGATGTGGTTCTATTGTGGTTGTGCACGGATCTTTATTCGTGGGTTGATCACCATCTCGAGTATTGATCGTAAGGGGATAGACCCCAACACGTGGTTCGGGCGGATAGACCCTAAGTCCACACGGAAATGGTAATGAGGTGGTTATGGTTCGATGGGATTTGATCAAGTCCACGGGTTAGCCGGCCGGATACGCCCGCATGGGTCGACTGGATATGTTCCGCCGAGATATTGTGGGTTGGCCGGATATGTTCCGGCCGAATGAACGAGACGCGATGGGTGGCGGGATACGCCCGAGCCGTGGTTCTTGGTTCTATGATGAGAACAACAAAGAATAACGGATCGTGCATCGAAAACGAAAATCTATTTTGCTTACTTAGAAGTGGATTTACGCTTTAAAACCTTCTAAGGTAAGTGCTCTTAACACGGCAAGATCATGATTCTTTTGATTTATGATAAAATCCCAACCGAAAGCGCTTAGTACTCACCCCAAACTCTTTTTCAAATCTTTTCACGAGATGGAGGAGGGTCGGACGGGCGCGAGGGTGGATGTCACGTCCCCACTCCGGATAACCCGGTGGAGGTGACTAATACTAGAATAGTATTTGGGGTTCACGGCTAATATAAAGGTACATATCAAAAGTAAACTAACATGCTTGAACATAACATAAGGTGATATCAAAACAAATCAGGTGGGTTAGGCCATCAGACCCAAAGGTCAGCAATGGTCTGACGGACCTCAACAGTGCTTAACATCATACATAACATAAATAAGTTCAGAGTTGCAGCGGAAAGTGTGTGAATACATATATGACGATATGCATTCAAGGTAAAACCCAATTCTTAATAAAGTAACAAGGACACGAGTGTAGTAACCCGAAAGTTTTTAAGACTTAGTTAGTCCCTAATTAGGGATAATTAGAGGTTTAAAAAGTATTAAATTCTTAAGAAATTATAAAGAAGTGCATAATGGATTATTAATCGATAGAAATTCGATTATTTCTTAATTGAAGAATATGAGATTTGAAAACTTAGAGAATAATTAGAAATGAGTCTTATTATGATAAATGTGAATTTTGTGATTATAAATATGTGTTGAATGAAAATGTTATTAAATAAAAATTATGCTATAGAATGCATTAATTATATGGGAATTTTCTTATGAAATGAGATGAATTATTGTTCAAGCCATTAAATGACTTGAATAAATTTATTTTATTATTATCTAGTGATGAAGAAATTATTTTTCATGATTTTCAAATTTAAGGAAATTAAGTGTAACTAATCAATTTTAACATATGAAAGAATTTAATTTATGTTATATGAATTTAATTTCAATCATGGATATAACTTGTTTTAGGATTTATTAATCATTAGAAATATAGTTCTAATAATTAAAATATACTAAGGTATGACATTAGTAATTTTGGAGGTATACTTATAAATTTATGGAAATTAGTGCTTAATGTAAATGAAATGAAGATAAAATGTAAATGAAATGCAAATTAATATTCTAGAATATTACAATTAACATAAGAACATCATCAACTCCATTTCTTCCCTAATTTTCGCACACACACACAAACACACACCAAAAATTTTAATTTTCAATTTTAATCCATATTTAAGTGGGAAATTGGTGGAAAATCACTTCAAGTAAGGTAATTCCTTTATTTAAGCAAAGTTTTCATGATTTAAATTGAAGAATATGATGTTTTATATACTTGAAGTTTTCAAAATTATGTGAGCAAATTAAGGTTGATTTATTTAATTTTGTTATGTTTATCGATTTAATTATGCTTATGAAATATTAATAATATGTTCTATGGATTTAATTCATTTACTTCCTAAAGTTGATGAATTAAAGTTTTATTGTTGAACCCTAAATTTTGTATGTGAATAATATGTTGTGTTTTAGTTAAATTAAGTTTAAATATGTGTTTAGGAATAGAAATAAGCATCATATAATCAAAGAAATGAAAATTAAATCATGTATGTTTAATCTGAAATTTTCAAATTGAGAGGTTGAAGGAACTTAATGTTTTTGATTTTATTTGATCCAATTGATATGATATTTGGGATCTAGAGTATATATAATGTATAGTATGAATTTGTAGAATTTAATATATATATATATATAAAACCGAAAATTCAAGAAGAAAGAGCAATGAAGAAACTTGATGTTCTTGATCTTATTTGATTAATTTGATATCATTTTGAGATGTAGAGTATGAATAATGCATAATATGAATTTATAAGAATTTAATGCATGAATATGAATAAAACCCTAAATTTCAAAATGAAGTGAATGATGAACTTTGATTTCTTGATTTTATTTGATGTATTTGATATGATATTTGAAATAT
Organism: Salvia rosmarinus; assembly: GCA_036937905.1. Lineage (NCBI taxonomy): Eukaryota > Viridiplantae > Streptophyta > Magnoliopsida > Lamiales > Lamiaceae > Salvia > Salvia rosmarinus. The sequence continues at coordinate 43,666 of JAODLM010000613.1, forward strand.
ATGATAAAAATAATGCTTAAGTTGAATTTATAAGAATTTATGGACATGAGATGTGAAAACTAGAAAATTTAAAGTTTAGTATAAGTTATAATTTTAGGTGATGAAATTTGGTTAAGATTTGAGTGGATCATGGATTAATGATCATTGATGCTAAATGAGTATAATTATAAGAAATTTGATGTTAAATGGGATTTAGAGTGTAAAACTTTGAAATTTTCTATATATATAGTTGAAGGGCATTAGGCGATTAAAGTGTAAATGAATGAGTTTAATCTTGTTTTAAGTTCCTAAATGCATATTTAAGCATATGGTGATGATATTTGGGAGTTTGGGATGAAATTGGATGAGTTTCGATTAATTGGGCTGTTCATATTATAAACGTTATCACGAAATTTCGGTAGAGATTCTTATTAATAAGACGTTTGAAATTTAATTGGTGAACTATTGATAAGTGGTTAGTGGATAAGAAAGTTTACTAAATTCAATAATAATTTTATGTTACAAGGATCAAGTGGGGCAAAGAAGGACATGAAGAGCGAACAATTTGAAAAGACCGAGTAAAAGTTGATTACTATCCGGTGGGCAACTCTTCACTTTTTTTTATGGCGCCAAAGAATTATTTATTTTCATACGAAAGTGCGTGATTTGGAAACGAGTCGACTTGCCTATTTAAGCATATGCATTATGCCTATCTACGAGATCATAGACGACGTCGGGCTTGTGCGGGATGAGCTCCCGAAGACGAGTCGTGTGTACACAAGGACGATCGGGAGCCTCGGGACCGATCACGGTATTGAGAGTGAGGCTACCTCTCTGCACCTAGAAAGATGCGTGAGATATGGTATCCATGATGGGAGCCAAGGGACCGACACGGAAAGATTGCCGGCATAGCATGAGATAGAATGTTAAGAAGCATGCATCATGAAATGTTTTATATGTGAAAAGTCGACACGTGTTATTTCACTAAAACCCCGTGTTAGAAATATAAGTGGCAAGTCAATTATGTTTTACGGCAGCGCCCATCGAGTACTTTTCTATGCTCACGCCCGCATATGTTTTCATTATATGCGAGGTTAAGCGAGGAGATGGCTACGAAAGGACACCGAGCTAGGGTTTTGATCATGTACATAAATCTTTGTCATGCCCCGAGAGTTGTGTCTTCATACACAATTCTCACCACCTTATCTCACAGTGCATACTCGAATTTTTGTCGACACCAATATGAAACCATCGCTCAATGTTCTTGAACTTGGTATACTTCATGTATATAAATATGATGGTTGTTGTTGATGATCTTGTTGGAGGTCGGAATTGTTTCATTGGTTTATTGTCGTTTTGGATATTTCGACTATCCTATTTTCAAACGAAACCCCGCAAAATTTTTGTAAAACCTCGCAACTTGAACATTCGAGTTATCTCTATTGAGAAATTATGATCTAAACTACCCCATAGTCACACTTGTGTGCTTAATTAGCTAGTTAATTAAGTAATTAATAGTGATTACTTGATTAGTTAGTTAATTAAGTAGGCGGATCGTGACAGAGTGGTATCGAGCGATGTTTGGCTCTGTGCTGTTGGCTTATTTAGCCCACCTCGATTTGAAAAACCTCGAGTCCTAAAAGTGAACAATATGGTAATGCTCGGTGATCCAACTCCGCCTCTCCACTAGCTGTATGATAATTTTAATATTTTAAAGATTTAATGTAAGTGATGAATGAAATGTTAAGATGGACTATTATGGAATGGCTAGTATATATATATATATATATATATTTATCACTCTTTTCTCGCTATAAATTTTATAAGAGGATGGCGAGAACTTGAATAACTTCAAAGAAGTTTATACGCTAGACTTCACGAATAGGAAAACGGGTGATGGTTATAAATACAAGGCTCCTATTCGTGGTATAGATCCGTGATTAAGTGTGGAAGGTAGTTAGAAGGTATGGTGTAGTAGATTAAGATAGGGTGCTTGATTAGTGTGGCTTGCCTCTTAGAAGTGTGGATGGGCCTCGGAGGTTGCCTAGATTTTGTTTGTCCGTAACTAGAGGATTTCATAAGTCTAGTACGGAACAATTTCAGATATCCAATATTTCTCCGTTAGTTAATTTATTCTTTCAACTTAGTCAGGTTAGTATTCATCGTGAATTAGATGATATTTCGTTTCTTGAGACCCTAAATAAACTTGAAAGTGTTAAATTGGAGTTGAAAATGCATACGCATCCAGCTTGTTTGGTCCCGATTATTTTGGGGATTATTTGTTGATTGTATAGAATCCGACTAAGTTCTTTGGATATGGATCCGTATGATCATTCTTTGTATAAGAACCCTTCCATTTGAAATTTCTTTTTCTACTTTAGAAATGGTAATAACTTTCCCACCGCTCCCAATACTTGAAAAAAAAAAAAAAAAATTTGTACTCAATGGGCACCTCTACCTTTCAACCTTTATCCACCCGGAATTGACTTTGTCGGGGATGGCAGCAAGACTTACGGAGAGTTAGCACACCTCACCTTAGGTATTCCAAGAGTTTCGTAAGAGTTAATGGAAATATTAGACGACGATATCAAAGTGGTGTGTAGGTATTAAGCGGAAGGTCATTTGGATATTCCTTGAAAATAATTTTATTTTGCCTTGTATCCTTTAGAAGGGTGTGAATTTTAATGAATCATATCCATTCTTGCTTTAATTACTTTTATGCTTAACCATTTGATTGTAACCCTATTTGTGAAGATGTTGTTTCCTCCCGTATTGTTATCCTATTAAACATTGTGAAAATTTCCTATTTTATTTAAATTATAGAATGCTCCAAGAAGAAGAAGAATTGAATCAATTTCAATGGAAGCTCAACAAAGTGCTACAACCCCATCAATTGAACATGCCCTTCACCCCTCGGACTGCAAGAAAAATTTCAATTATTCCTCAAGCAGTAATCCACCAACTTTCACTGGTGGCGATCCTGCCAAGCGTAAGAGTGGGTCGATCTCAGAGAAAAGATTTTGATTTTAGAATGTTCTGATCAAGAGTGTCTTCATGTGTAGGATTTCTTCTCAAGGACCACCGATTATTGGTGGGAATCTCGCGTAAAACATTTATCGCAGCCCGTTAGAAAGCTTAACATGGGAAAGATTTAAAGAAGAGTCAGATGTGAATTTATTCCTCGCATGACTACCGGAAGGAAGGAGATCGAATTTATGAATTTGAGCGGGGTTCTAAGACGGTAGAGAATATCATGATGGAATTTTGTGCCTTAGCACGGTATGCACCGTACAAAGTGGAGTCGATGAGAAAATGGCGAACTATTTCGCTCGGGACTCGACAAGAAATTAGGGTCGTGTTAGCTGCACAACCTTCCTCGACGTATGTCAAACGCTAAATCGAGCGCTGGATATGGAAAAGAGCTGCAAGTGAAAAGTCCGAGCCACCGTCTCAACTCGGACTCAACTTTCCTCGAATCTGGACCAAGCAGAGGTAGATTCAAAGGAAAAGAAGGTGGGAAGATAAGAGTTTTGCAAGAAAGAAGCTCTTCGGAGGCCCGGTCAATCGTCAAAGGGTCATTTCACCACCATCCCAAGGATTTCCTCAACCTCCTCGCGCCAACTTAGAGTGCCGATATGTTCCCAATGTGGAAAAGCTCATTCTGTGATCCGCTGTTTGGGAAGCAATACTTGTTACACTTATGGACAATTCGCCACTACTCTTTAATTGTCCAAATCGCACTAAAATGCCGTGAAATAGTGGACTAAAAACTTCTTCCAAACCCACCCAACCTCTCGAAAGCAATTGTCGGATATTCTTCTCAACCTCAATCTCAAGACGCAATCTTACGTACCATTGGTTCGTGATAACACCCCAAGTCGATTCAACCTCAATCCTTTCAAGCATGACTCCTAGAGCTTATGCTATCCATCGAAGCAACACAAGAGAACTCCGTAAATTTGACTGTATGGGACGCCCGAATGGCGTACCTATTCTTATTCTTTCGATCATCGAGCCTCGCGTTCATTTATTTCATCCGCATGTGTAATTGCTTTTGAGCTTCCCATAAAGCAAGCTGAATCGAATTTTAATGTGTCTACCCCTTTAGGCGGGTCAGCTTTAGTTAATCAAGTATGTCCTAACTTAGAATTTGAGTTAGGATCCCTAAAGCTAAAAGCTGAATCGTTGCGCTTATTGCCGGATGAGGATGTAGACTTGATCCTAGGGATGGATTGGTTGACTAAAAATTTTGCTAAAATTCATTGTGAAAAAGGGGAGATAGCCTTTCAACCACCTGGAAAAGAATCCACTTGTTTCTATGGGATAGATGAAAAGAAGAGATGGATTCCCATAGTATACGCTGCGAGATGGAGAAGATGATAAGATATGAAGAAAATCAGGTCTATCTAGTATACCGAATGAAAAGGATAAAATGGAAAAGAAAATAGAAGAGGTACCGTGGTAAGAGAATATTTAGATGTTTTTAGGAAAAATTGTCGAACTTACCGCGAATAGGCGCTAGATTTTGCGATAGATCTTGAACACGGATCGGCACCGTGTCGAAAGCTCATATCGAATGGCACCAAAGGAACTTCAAGAGTTGAAAGTTCGATTACAAGAACTTTTAGACATGGTTTTATTCGACCTAGTGCATCGCCATGGGAGCACCGGTCCTTTTGTCAAGAAGAAAGATGGTACCTTAAGGATGTGCATTGATTATAGGGAGTTGAATAAATCGACATTAAAGAATAAGTATCCTCTCCCTCGAATAGATGACTTGTTTGATCAACTTAGAGAAGCTCGTGTGTTCTCAAAGATCGACCGAGATCCGGATATCATCGGTTGAAGGTTAAATCGGAAGATATACCTAAGACGACTTTTCGGACGAGATATGGTCACTACGAATTTGTGGTAATGCCATTCGGTTGACAAATGATCCGGCTATATTCATGGACTTGATGAATCGAGTATTCCATGAATACCTTGATAAGTTCGTTTTAGTATTTATTGATGATATTCTAATCTATTCAAAAGCTTTGGAACATGAAATGCATTTAAGAATGGTGCTAGAAAAGTTGAGGCGGAAAAGTTATCGCCAAGTTCAAGAATGTGAATTCGCCCAAGAAGTGAATTTTCTTGGCCACATCGCTTTAGCGGAAGGAATTAAAGTTGATCCGCAAAGTGCAAGCAAGTGTTAGAATGGAAGACCCCATCGACCCGTAAGCGAGATTCGCAGTTTCTTAGGCCTAGCAGGATATTACGAAGATTTATCAAGGATTTTCGAAAATTGCTGACCTATGACCCAACTGTTGCGGAAGGGAGTGAGGTTTGATGGACTCAAGAATGTGAAAGTAGCTTCCGTGAACTCAAGGACAAGCCGACTTACGCACCAAGATTGATAATACGGATCCCGATAAAGTACACTCTTTATCTGAGATGGGTCGAAGAAAGGAATCGGAGGTGTCTTAATGCAAATGGAAAAGTAATCGCGCACGCTCTCGCTTGATTAAGACCTCATGAACTTAATTATCCCACGCATGACTTGGAGTTAGCCGCCGTCGTGCACGCATTAAAGATTTGGAGACATTATCGTATGGATCAAAATGTGAGATCTATACGGATCACAAAAGTTTCAAGTATTTCTTGAACAAAAGGATCGAATATGCGACAACGAAGATGGCTAGAATTGGTTAAAGATTATGATTGCGAAATTAAGTACCATCCGGAAAAGCAAATGTTGTCGCCGATCGTTAAGCGAAAAAGTCGGGAAAGATTAGGACATCTCTAGCGAAAATGATGAATTGATTCGTGATTTCGAAAAGATGAGGTTGGAGATAATATTACCTCCACGAGACTATTCGAGGTATCATCGCAACGTTAGTTGTTGTACCGGACTTGAGGGCTCGAATAATCGAGCGCGATATGATGATCAACTCGAGAAGTTACGAATGAAAATCCGAGCAGGAGAACTATTGGGCTCAGAAGTCAAGATAATGCGATTATGTTAGGAAATCGTTTACGTGCCCAATGATATGAAGCTAAAGATGAGATTATGAGCGAAAGCTCATAATGCTCCATATCTCGCTCATCACAGGAACACCAAGATGTACAGAGATGCAAGCGACATTTAAATGCGGGCAGAATGAAAAGAAATAGCATCTTTGTCGAGCGATGTTTGGCATGCCAACAAGTCAAAGCACTCCATCGAGACCACATGGAAAGTTGCATCCTATGGAAATTCAGAGTGAAATGGGATCATGTAGCAATGGACTTTGTGACGGGTTTGCCCAAGTCAAAACGTGGAAACACATCGATTTGGGTAATAGTTGATCGATTAACGAAGAGTGCTCACTTTATCCCGATCCTCATTACTTATGGAGCGGATAAATTGGCACAAATATATATACGAGAAATAGTGCGATTGCATGGAGTGCCGATTCGATTACTTGGATCGCGACACTGTGTTCACCTCACGGTTTTGGGTGAGTTTTCAAAAGAATTAGATACTAAATTGAACTTTAGTACAAAGATTCCACCCACAAACCGATGGTCAAACAGAAAGAACTATCCGACGCTAGAAGATATGCTTAGAAACGGTGGTATTAGATAGAGGTGATCAATGGGAACAAGCACTTGCCGTTGGTTGAATTTGCATATAACAAGCTTATCGTGCTACGATTCAAATGACGCCATACTGAAGCTTTATACGGCAAAAGTGCAGATCACCCTCTATTGGGATGAAGTCGGAGAAAGAAAAGTTCTAGTCCGGAGGCAATAGAAGAAATGATTGATTGTGAAGCAAATCGAGAAAAGGATCTGAAGCTCAAGATGAGCAAATCTTATGCGAGATAACCGTCGATCCGAATTGAAATTTGATCGAGGAGATCTAGTTTTCCTAAAAGTCTCGCCAACCAAAGGAGTTCACCGCTTGAATTAAAGGAAAACTTAAGCCAAGATTTATTGGTCCTTATGAGATTATAGAAAAGTGGGATCCGATTGCTTACCGACTAGCTCTACCGCCTAGTTTCGTAATATTCATGACGTATTCCATGTGTCCCACTCAGAAATATATCTATGATCCTAAGCATATTATACATCAAGAGGAGATTATTTTGAGCCAAACTTGAGCTATGAAGAAAGACCAGAATGCATTTTAGGCAGAAAAGAGCGAAGTTAAGGAATAAGTCCATTCCTTAGTAAAAGTCGATGGAGTCGCCATGGTCTAGAAGAAGCAACATGGGAATTAGAAGATCGGATGAAAGAAAGATATCCGAATTATTTTCTAAGGTACGAAATTTCGAGGACGAAAAGTACTCACCCCAAACTCTTTTCAAATCTTTTCACAGATGGAGGAGAATGGACTCAGGCGACGCTGAGGGTGGATGTCACGTCCCCACTCCGGATAACCCGGATGGAGGTGACTAATACTAGAATAGTATTTGGGGTTCACGAGGCTAATATAAAGGTACATATCAAAAGTAAACTAACATGCTTGAACATAACATAAGGTGATATCAAAACAAATCGGTGGGTTAGGCCATCGGACCCAAAGGTCAAGAATGGTCCGACGGACCTCAAAGGCTTAACATCATACATAACATAAATAAGTTCGAGTTGCGTGAGGAAAGTGTGTGAATACATATATGACGATATGCATTCAAGTAAAACCAATTCTTAATAAAGTAACAAGGACACGAGTGTAGTAACCCGAAAGTTTTAAGACTTAGTTAGTCCCTAATTAGGGATAATTAGAGGTTTAAAAAGTATTAAATTCTTAAGAAATTATAAAGAAGTGCATAATGGATTATTAATCGATAGAAATTCGATTATTTCTTAATTGAAGAATATGAGATTTGAAAACTTAGAGAATAATTAGAAATGAGTCTTATTATGATAAAATGTGAATTTTGTGATTATAAATATGTGTTGAATGAAAAATGTTATTAAATAAAAATTATGCTATAGAATGCATTAATTATATGGGAATTTTCTTATGAAATGAGATGAATTATTGTTCAAGCCATTAAATGACTTGAATAAATTTATTTTATTATTATCTAGTGATGAAGGAATTATTTTTCATGATTTTCAAAATTTAAGGAAATTAAGTGTAACTAATTGAATTTTAACATATGAAAGAATTTAATTTATGTTATATGAATTTAATTTCAATCATGGATATAACTTGTTTTAGGATTTATTAATCATTAGAAATATAGTTCTAATAATTAAAATATACTAAGGTATGACATTAGTAATTTTGGAGGTATACTTATAAATTTATGGAAATTAGTGCTTAATGTAAATGAAATGAAGATAAAATGTACATGAAATGCAAATTAATATTCTAGAATATTACAATTAACATAAGAACATCATCAACTCCATTTCTTCCCTAATTTTCGCTCACACACACAAACACACACCAAAATTTTAATTTTCAATTTTAATCCATATTTAAGTGGGAAATTGGTGGAAAATCACTTCAAGTAAGGTAATTCCTTTATTTAAGCAAAGTTTTCATGATTTAAATTGAAGAATATGATGTTTTATATACTTGAAGTTTTCAAAATTATGTGAGCAAATTAAGGTTGATTTTTTAATTTTTGTTATGTTTATTGATTTAATTATGCTTATGAAATATTAATAATATGTTCTATGGATTTAATTCATTTACTTCCTAAAGTTGATGAATTAAAGTTTTATTGTTGAACCCTAAATTTTGGTATGTGAAATATGTTGTGTTTTAGTTAAATTAAGTTTAAATATGTGTTTAGGAATAGAAATAAGCATCATATAATCAAAGAAATGAAAAATTAAATCATGTATGTTTAATCTTGAAATTTTCGAAATTGAGAGGTTGAAGGAACTTAATGTTTTTGATTTTATTTGATCCAATTGATATGATATTTGGGATCTAGAGTATATATAATGTATAGTATGAATTTGTAGGAATTTAATATATATATATATATATAAAACCGAAAATTCAAGAAGAAAGAGCAATGAAGAAACTTGATGTTCTTGATCTTATTTGATTAATTTGATATCATTTTTGAGATGTAGAGTATGAATAATGCATAATATGAATTTATAAGAATTTAATGCATGAATATGAATAAAACCTAAATTTCGAAAATGAAGAGAATGATTGAACTTTGATTTCTTGATTTTATTTGATGTATTTGATATGATATTTGAAATATATGATAAAAATAATGCTTAAGTTGAATTTATAAGAATTTATTGACATGAGATGTGAAAACTAGAAAATTTAAAGTTTAGTATAAGTTATAATTTTAGGTGATGAAATTTGGTTAAGATTTGAGTGGATCATGGATTAATGATCATTGATGCTAAATGAGTATAATTATAAGAAATTTGATGTTAAATGGAATTTAGAGTGTAAAACTTTTGAAATTTTCTATATATATAGTTGAAGGGCATTAGGCGATTAAAGTGTAAATGAATGAGTTTAATCTTGTTTTAAGTTCCTAAATGCATATTTAAGTATATGGTGATGATATTTGGGAGTTTGGGATGAAATTGGATGAGTTTGGATTAATTGGGCAGTTCATATTATAAGCGTTACTCACGAAATTTGGTAGAGATTCTTATTAATAAGGCGTTTGAAATTCTAATTGGTGAACTATTGATAAGTGGTTAAGTGGATAAGAAAGTTTACTAAATTCAATAATAATTTTATGTTACAAGGATCAAGTGGGGCAAAGAAGGACATGCAGAGCGAACAATTTGAAAAGACTGAGTAAAAGTTGATTACTATCCAGGTGGGCAACTCTTCACTTTTTTTTTATGAGCGCTCAAAGAATTATTTATTTTCATATGAAAGTGCATGATTTGGAAATGAGTTGACTTGCCTATTTAAGCATATGCATTATGCTTATCTACGAGATCATAGACGACGTCGGGCTTATGCGGGATGAGCTCACAAGATGCAGTCGTGTGTACACAAGGATGATCGGGAGCCTTGGGACCGATCACGGTATTGAGAGTGAGGCCTACCTCTCGGTACCTAGAAAGATCGCGTAGATATGGTATCCGTGGTAGGGAGCCTAAGGGACCGACACGGAAGATTGCCGCATAGCATGAGATAGAATGTTAAGAAGCATGCATCATGAAATGTTTTATATGTGAAAAGCTAACACGAGTTATTTCACTAAAACCCCGTGTTAGAAATATAAGTGGCAAGTCGATTATGTTTTATGGCGTTGCCATCGAGTACTTTTCTATTGCTCATGCCTCGCATATGTTTTCATTATATGCAGGTTAAGCGAGGAGATGGCGGAAGAAAGGACACTGAGCTAGGGTTTTTGATCATGTACATAAATCTTTTGTCATGCCCGAGAGTTGTGTCTTCATACACAATTCTCAGCCACCTTATCTGTTGTGCATACTACGAATTTTGTTGACACCAATATGAAACCATCGTTCTTGAATGTTCTTGAACTTGGTATACTTCGATGTATATAAATATGATGGTTGTTGTTGATGATCTTGTTGGAGGCTGGGAATTGTTTCAGTTGGTTTATTGTCGTTTTTGGATATTTGGACTATCCTATTTTCAAACGAAACCCTGGCGAAATTTTTGTAAAACCTTGGCAACTTGAACATTTGAGTTATCTCTATTGAGAAATTATGATCTAAACTACCCCATAGTCACAGCTTGTGTGCTTAATTAGCTAGTTAATTAAGTAATTAATAGTGATTACTTGATTAGTTAGTTAATTAAGTAGGCGGGTCGTGACAACGGGACTCCTCAACACTCCTCCATCACAATCATCAGAGCTCAACCTGCACATTTAAAAACAAATATGCAGGGCTGAGTACGAGAAATGCACTCAGTGGACTCATGCCGAAAACATTTTATCAGAATTAAATAACACTGCCAATATCATGGTAAGACACAAGGGTTTTAGTTGAAATGCCTTGTGCTTACTAAAACATTTTCAGTTCGTAAAAGTCGCTCGACTGAGCATTTTTCTTGGTGTGTATGATCCGTATCCCATAATCTCATTTCATCATAACATCATAGTTCAAACGTCGTGAAGGAGGCCTCCCTCTACGACGCCGTGACCGGCCGTGAATTGTCCTTACAGCACACAGTCACTCTCAAGTGTACACGTTAATCCTAGCCAGGCATCATCCTCCGGCATAGGATCCGATATCGATTTCATAACTGGGTTGGGCGCGACCCAACAAAATTCATCTCATTCATATCATTCATATCAATCATATCATTCACATCATTCATTCCGGATAGGATCCATACACAAAACAGAAACATTTTTGGCAGGTAATCTTGTAAACATTTTATCAACAGTTGAAAATAAGCATCGTAAATAAATTCATTTGGAAATAATTTAAATAAGAAAGCTCGTATTTTATTTTGGATAAAAGCCCTTTGGACTATGGTTCGTCTTAATTTGAGTCCTAGGTTTGATTCCTCGTCAATGTCCGGTCGTCACGCTCGCGTCCACACCTTTACGTAAAAGCGAGGTTTTAGTACGTCGTTCACGTTTCTCGAGACTTTCAAAGTCTAAGATAAACTTCGATATTCAATATCGATATAAACTGAATTCCTTAACGAATTCAATACACTTATCAATTGCGTATTTCAATTGAACTGTTCTCGTTCTTCGAGACACGTTCAACTATTTCGTTTTAACCCTTCCAGTTTAAACGTTCAACGTATATAAATACGTTTCTCGATATAAGGATTTCATTTACGAACCTTTTTCTTACTAATGAGGTGTCTTGACTCAATTAGTATATCTTATGCGTATTAGCGTATTCATCGAACGTATTTTGGTACGTTTGACTTTAAAAGTCAACAAGGTCAACAAAGTCAACAATTTTGACTTTTCAATAGTAATTTCTTACTAATTCATTTTATCAATCGATTTCATTTCGTCAAGTCCTATTTCTCGATTTTCACGTAAATCGATGGACTTATTAATATTTTCTCAAATATTAATCCTTTTAATCATTAAACCATATATTTTCGTTTATAACGTTATTAAATATAACGTTTCGTCTCAAACATAGTAATCTATGTTTATAAAATTTTATAAAATCCAAATATATCTAAAATAATATTTAGACATATAATATATTATTAAACTTGATTAAAAAGGATTTAAAATCCTTATAAATATTTACTCTCGGTAATTTGTTAAAAATTACCAAATGATTTTCAAAAAATTCTAATTTCATATAGTGTATTATTATACACTATGGTCATTATTATGTATTAATATCATCCAAATATCCTTGATTATTACCTTATAATTTTTATAAGGCTACAGTGATATCAAAATTTGTCCAACAATTCCCAAAATTTTATACACTTAGTACAATATCTCAACATTAATATATATCACATTTATAACATATAGTCATCATAAAAAATTTATTCATTAAGGAATTAATCCTCAATGCTCATGGTAATATCAAGATTAAATACCAAACAATTCCTAAAAATTCCAATAAAATTATATCATGCTCAAACATTATAGTATAGCAATATAACATCATAACATCTACCAAAACCATTTGAAATCATCACCATATGGAGCATAGAGCTCTCGGTTTTTTTGATTCAATGTAGTAATTGGTTTCCAAAATTTCTAACAATTATACACTATGCTTATATACTATAATACAACAATATAACATTATACATTCATCAAAAACCAATTAAATCATCACCCTCTTGAGCATGAGCTCTTGGTTTATTTGATTTAAATTGGTGATTGATTCGAAAAATTCAACAAAATCATGTAACACATAATCAATGTACTAGAAAGCTCCGGTATTCTTCAAAAATGGAGGCGACTAATCCATCCTCAAAAATATTTTAGGAGTAGTACTTTATGGGGTTACCCATGGAGGAATAAAATGGAGATGGAGCGTAAAAATAAGCTAACATGCTTGAGCAGAATATGAGATGATGTTATATTGTTTTGAAAAGGTTTGAGCCATCGGACCCCAAAACTTGGCCCGATCCGATGGACCTCAATAGTTTAAAATATAAAGCATAAATAAAGGAGTTGAGTGTAGCGGCGGAAAGTGTGTGAATACATATATGACGATATGCATTGAGGTATAAACCACAAATCCAAGTAAATCGGTCGAGGACCTTTGGACTCCTCAACACATTCCCCATCATCACCATCGAGCTCAACTGCATTTAAAACAAACATGCGGGGCTAAGTACAAGAAATTGCACTTAGTGGGCTCATGCGAAAACATTTGATTGATTTGGATTCTGTTGCCGATATTGGGTAAGTCGCGAGGGTTTTAGTTAAAATGCCTTGTGCTTACCAAATCATTCGGTTAAGTAAACATAGCTCGGCGAGCATTTTCTTGGTGTGTATGGTCCGTATCTCATAGTCTGATACATAATAATAATAAATAATAAGCGTCGAGAGGAGGCCTCCCGTCTCTGACGCCGTGACCGACCGTAATCCGTCTGACTACGGTCGCTCTCTGCAAGCATATGTTTAACACAGTAGTTCGACCTTCACGCCGATCTAGCGGGCATTTGTCATCGGCACGGGACCCGACTTTAAAAGGTTGGGTGCTACCACAACAATTGATATAATAGTTCAACCATCTCCACGCCTACCTACCGGGCATATGAGATAGGATCCATACACAAAGCGAAATATTTTTGGCGGTGTGCGGTAAAACATTTGATAAGCAGTTGTAGAATAAGTCTTTGTAAATAAATTCATTTGGAATAACGATTAAAGTCAATTTTAGTGGGGTGAAAAGGCCCACATTTTGAAGATAAGCCCGCATTTTGAGGGAAAGGAAGCCACACGGACTATGGTTCGTTGTAAAGTCTAGGTTCGTTTGTTCGTCAAAATCCGTCATTGCGTTTGCGTCCACGCTTTCTGGCGAGGTTTTAGTGCGTCGCTCAAGTCTTCGAGACTTTCGAAAACTAAGATAAACTTGATATTTCATATCGATGTGGTGAATTCCTTAGTGAATTGATACGTCTCTAACTGCGTATCGATTGACTTGTTCTCGTTCTTGAGATCTTTCAGCGATATAAGTGCGTTTTCGATATATGGTTTCATTTGTGAAATCCTTTCTTACTAATAATTATCATACTCAATTAGTATATCTTCAGCGTCTTGGCGTATTTATAAGCGTATAATCGTGCGTTTGACTTGAAAAGTCAGCGAAGTCGACATTGATCGACAAAGTCAGCGATTTTGACCTTTAATAATAGTAACTTCTTACTATTTTGTTTTATAAATCGAATTTGATCGATTTGAAAGCGTAAAGTCCTATTGCTCGATTTATCTTGTAAATCGAGGACTTATAATTATTTTCGCATTTTAATAACCCTTTTATAAATAAAAGCGTATTTTGGTATTTAAAGCGTTATAAAATGAGCGTTAAGTCTCAAACATAGCAATCTATGTTTATAAAATTTTGTAAAATTTAAAACTGTCCAGAATATTAATTTAGTAAATTTTCATTAATAAACTGTTTTAAAAAGTTTTAAAATCCTTATTAATTATCGGTAATTAGATAATTAACTTAAAAATATCAAATGACTTTTGAAAATTTTCTAAATTCATATAGTGTATTATTATACACTATGGTCCAGAATATGAATTTATGAAATTCATATAATCTTGTTTGCTAATTATTTATATATATACATATATATATTCACGGTAATTCAAATAATAGGAATAATCATCCAAAATTCCCAAAATTGATATATACTTATTATAACATCCCAACATCAGTATATAATATTTATATAACCCATAGTTCATCATAACTATTTATTTCACAATATGTAACAATATTCACGGTAATAATAAGATAATTACCAAATAAATAGCAAACAATTTCTAAAATTCTAAATAAATTCCAACATCAATAAACATTATATTATAACATTGTAACATCATAACATCAACCAAAAACATTTGAATCATCACCATATGGAGCTCAAGAGCTCTCGGCTTTTTGATTCTTTTTGTTATTTGATTTTCAAAATTCAATAATTATATACTATGTTTATACACTATAGTATATTAATATAACATCATATAATCATCAAGAACTAATTAAATCATCACCATATAAACATAAGCTTTCGGTTTATTTGATTTAAATAGGTAATTGATTTCAAAATTCTAATTAATTTACACAATGCATAAATAATATACTAAAGCATTAAAACACCATTACATGTTCAAAATAAAATCATACATCAACATAAAATTTTCTAATGCTCACGGTATTAATTAAAAATCATGCATTTGATTTTCAAAATTCTAATTAAATCATATAACATATAATCAATACATTAAAGCATTAATATGTCATTATATGATTAAAACAAAATTATACACCAAGGTATTTATTTGATAGCTCACGGTATTTTTAAAATAAATAGCTAGGGTTTTCAAAATTTTAATTAACATACCATAGTCTTAAATCATAACATAGATCAATAATACATGCTTAGAAAATATTGAGAAGCATTCGGTCATCTCATATGTATTTTAACATTTTCAAAATTATTTTAAACATATCATATGGTTCGAAAATTTCATAACATGCTAGATCCATTCAAAATCAAATGAACAACAACATATGATTATCTAAGCATACATTTCATATATTTTTCAAATAAATCATCAAGAACAACATTCTCATGCTCAAGAACATTAAAACATACATATACATACATATAGCATTGAAATCACACATGAATATATACATGAACATGTTTGAAATTTTCTCTAAATAAATGAGGTAAGAATCGAAACTATAGTCCTTGGTTTACCTTGGAAATGATATGGAATCACAAGAACAATATAGTATCGAGGTTTGGAAGAAGAAATGAGAAGAAGAAGAAGAAACTTTTGAAAATTTGGGGAGGGAGGGCTCTCGATTTTTATTGAAAATGGAGATGGAGAAGTGTGTTTGGAGTGAGTGTTGAGAATTTTGAGTGGGATAATGAGTGAAGTGAAGTGAAAAGTGAAGAGTCTCCCATATCATCCCTCTCTCTCTCTCTCGATTTTTGTCCAAATCTGAATAAAATTAATGCAGCCAAATGATGGATGTAGAGTGATCATTAGGCTAGAGGAAAAAGGGTGTTCATGGGTTGGGCGATAAAAAAGGTGATCCATGCTTTGTTTAATAGGAGGGTGGCGGCGTATTTAGGGTGTTTAAGGGTGGGATTTAAATTTATTTTGTACCATAATACAATGTATTAATCATACATGATCATAGATATATAATACATGCCATTAAAATAATTAAATCAACATATACTAAATATTCGAAAATGGAGATAATAAATTAGGAAAATAGGAATAAAATACAAATTACACCTATTATTGATACTCATGCCATTTTCGTCCAAATATACACATATATATCATAATATATGATTTAGATATTAAATAATATCATAGGATAAAATTATAGCATTAATTCATGCATATAAAACCCTAATTTGAAAATTAGGTTTGAAATTTATAAAAATCATTATCGATTTTAATGATCTAAAACTGATTTCATAGCTTAATAACACTCATATATATCATATTATAAAGTTTAGATACCATATGATAATTTAATAGTGTCATTTCATGTGAAAAACCAAAGTTTATAAACTTAGGGTTTTTGAAAATTTCAATATCAAATTATCGAATTCAATAACTGAAAATTCGATTTTAATAATTAATAATACTGAAATTATATAAAATATTAATAGGAAATTAATTATTATAATTTCACGAGCATTAAACTCATTTTACAAAGCGTCTCTCAGGCGTTGGCGTTAACGTCTCAAAGCGTTCAAAATCGACTCATCTCAAAATGGTGTGATAAGTTCACACTTACTAAATAAATATATTCCTTTTAATAAAGGAATTAAGATGGAAATTAATTCCAAGCTTCACTTTCGAGAAAATTTCATGAAAAGGCGGCGTTCGATCTCGCGTTTGACGTTAAAATATATTGACGAATCATTTCGTAATATTTCAATCCTTTAATTCACAATCCTTAGTGAATTATGAAAGAATTCGTCATAACGATATCGTATCGAAATCACAAGATTCGATGTCGTAAAAAGATAATATCTGGCAAAACCACAATTACGGGTTTAGAAAACCGTGTCGTATATTCGTTTCTTTGGAATATTACATTCCACCCCTTACGAAAAATTTAGTCCGAAATTTGTATACCTTTAGAAAAATAGATCGGGGTATTTTCTCTCATTGCTTCTTCAAGCTCCCCGTGGCTTCTTCGCGTCAGTGGTGTCTCATGACACTTTGACTAACGGAATCGACTTGCTCGTAGTTCTTTGAACTTTGTGGTCAAGTATGGCTGCGGGTTCTTCCTTATAGCTCATGTCGGCTCGGGGATCACGTCGTCTTGGCGAATCACGTGCTTTGGGTCGTGAGCGTATTTTCGTAATTGCGAGGCGTGAAAACATTATGGACATTCCCTAGGTTTGGCGGAAGAGCCGACCTATAAACTCTTGGACCTATCCTTTCTAGGATCTCATAAGGTCTATGAAGCGGGGTCTAAGCTTTCCTTCGGGCCAAACGACAATCCCTTTTGATGGAGAGACCTTAAGAAATACTTTGTCTCCATTCTCAAATTGTAGCTCGGATCTCAGCGTGTCGGGTAAGATTTCTGTCATCTGAGCCTCTTTTATCCTCATCCTAATTTGTCGAGCGATTTCGATCATCTTCACGCGCATCAGGCCTATGACTTTTCTCTCACCGACTTCATCCCGATAAAGTGGTGATCTACACTTCTTGCCATCTGAGGCTTCGTGTGGGGCCATGCCGATCGTAAACGATAGCTGTTGTTGTAAGCAAATTCAATCGAGGTAAAATATCTTCCCATTTTGCACCTCGATCCAAAATTACGATTCTAAGCATATCTTCTAGGGTTTGGATCGTTCTCTCCATTGTCCATCGGTTTGTGGGTGGAATCTTTGTCTTGAAGTTTAATCTCGTACCAGTTCTCTTTGTAAGCTAATCCGAATCTGGATGTGAACTTGGAGTCTCGATCGGAGGTAATAGATTTTGGCACTCCATGTAGTCGTACAATTTCCTTAACGTCTGGTGGGCGACTTATCGGATCCATAAGTGCTTTGAATAGGTGAAAGTGAGCACTTTTGGTAAGTCTATCCACAATTACCCATATGGGTGTGTTTCCTCTTCTCGATTTGGGTAAGCTCGTGCGAAATCCATCGTTATATCGTCCCACTTCCATTCGAGGATTTCCAGCGGTTGTAATTTCCGTAGGGGTCGTTGGTGTAGGGCGCTTCACTTGTTGACAAACAAGGCGGCGTTCTCTGAAAAAAGCTATGTCTCGTTTCATGCCTTCCACCAAAATTTTTCCTTGGTCTGGTACGTCTTAATCTTGCTGGGTGGGCGGTGTAGGGCGTATCGTGAGCCTCACTCATGATTTCGTTACGAAGCTCTGCGTCGTCGAGGCGCATATCCTACCTTCAAACAATAAGGCGTTATCCGGTGCCTCTTGGAAATTCTTGAATCCTTGGACCTTAGTCTTTCTCGGATCTTTTCAACTTTTCCTCAATCCTTTGTCTCTCGACAATTCTTTTCTTAGATCGGATGTCGGTGTGAGTGTAGCGATCTGACTCACGGTGTCTGGGTGGTTCAACCAGTTCAATCTTCATCTGCCAAACTCTTGTGAGTTTTCCTCTTGTACAAAGAGACATCCTAACTTGGTATGGCTCTTACGACTCAGCGTCGGCTACTACATTCGCCTTGCCGGGTGATAGTTAATACCACGGTCGTAATCTTTTACGATTCAAGCCATCTTCTTTGTCTCATATTCAGATCCCTTTGTTGAAGAAATACTTCAAACTTTTATAGTGCGTGAAGATCTCACATCTCACACCGTAGAGATGGTGTCTCCATATTTTTAGATGCATGAACTACGTTTGCTAGTTCCAAATCGTGGGTTGGGTAGTTCGGTTCGTGGGGCACGAGTTGTCGGGATCGTAAGCTATCACTTTTCCTTCTTGCATCAAAACACTGACCAGCCCGGTCTTAGATGCGTCTGTATAGACCACGTACCCTTGTCCGCACGGGATTGCTAGGCTGGTGTGCTTTGGTCGATTTTTCTTTGAGTATTTGAAAACTTCGTCTCGCACTCATCGGTCAATTGAACTTGATTCCCTTAGGAGTATTTGGGTTATTGGCCTTGCAATCTTGGAGAATCCTTGATGAATCTCCTATAGTAGCCGACTAATCTAGGAAACTTCTAATTCGTCTTTGCGTTTTGGTGATTTCCATTCACCTGCGGCCTCTACTTTGGTGGATCTACTTTTATGCCTTGACGGACACGATGTGTCAAGGAACATAACTTCCTTGACCAAAACTCACATTTGCTAAACTTAGCAAAGAGTCTTTCATTTCTCAAGGTTTGCAAAACCGTCAGTAGATGTTCCTTATGATCCTCTTCGTTCTTTGAGTAGATAAGGATATCATCTATGAAGACCAAAACAATTTATCCAAAATGGATGAAATACTACATTCATGAGGTCCATGAATACGGTGGTGCATTGGTTAATCCGAATGGCATAACTATGAATTCATAGTGGCCATATACGGTTCGAATGCGATCTTAGGTACATCCTCGGACCGTATTTTCGGTGATGGTATCGACTTAAGATCAATTTTAGAGAATACACCGCTCGCCGCAATTGATCAAGCGGTCATCAATTACGGGTAAAGGGTATTTGTTCTTTAGTGTCATCTTATTTAGCTCCTATAATCGATGCACGTCCTCAAAGAACCATCCTTTTCTTAACAAACAAAGCAGCGCTCCCAAGGTGAAACACTCGGCTAATAAATCCTAGATCCAAAAGCTCTTGGATTTGGATTTTCGACTCTTCTAGCTCCTTGGGGCCATCCTATAGGGTGCGCCGACCTTTGGGGCTGATCACGGCTCCAAGTCGATGGTAAACTCTAGTTGTCTATCGGGAGGTAGTCTGGTAGATTCTCGAAATCGTCCGAAAATTCTTGGGCGACTTGATGTCTTCTACCGCGCTTGGGTTTATCCTCATCGTTTAAATAGACAAGGAATGCATGGCATCCTTACGGTTCATCATCCTCCACAGCTTGTAGTGCGATACTATCGGAATCCTCCTTCCCATGCGATTAGTGAAAATCGTTGCTTCTTGTCCGAGGAAAGTGAAGCGAAATTTTCCTTTCCTTCTGAGAGAATCGTGGAATGATTCTTAGCTAACTTGATCCATTCGAGGATTATGTCTACATCATCCATGGGTATTATGTTTAGATCGTTAGCGAACCTTAAGTGATCTAATGTCGACTCTAGGTTCGAGCAAAAGTGGGTATGGTCATAATCCCTCCTATAAGCGATGAGATTCTCATATCACGGCGATTTTTCAGACCTAAGGCCCGGCATTTCTCGCATGATTTTGCAATAAAGAATCGAAGCACCCGTGTCGAACAATACTATAACGGTGGGTTGAGAAGAACTCCCATACACGCCGAGTTTCCTTGGTTTTGTTAGATTCTGCCTCCTATGCGGGCGTAGGCTCTAGCTGAGCAATTTGAGGGTGACGGGGGTGGTCTGGCTGATTTGGCGGTTGTTGCTGGCTGTTCTTTGCTTGTTGGCGTTAGTGCGGTGGTTGTCGCCTCTGCTTTGTTGTTGTGGCGGTGGGCTGCTGCCTTCTTTATTCTTGAGATTTGTTGTTGTGGCTTTGCCCTTTATTCTTGGCTATTGGAGTTGTTGTTGAAATTTGAAATTGTTGCCATTGAAGTTGAGGGTTGAAATTTGGCTGCGGTGGTGGGGTTGTTGTATAGCCATAATGGTGAGCATTGCCGGTTGGTTGATCTTACATCCGAGCGTGATCTTGAGCAATTGTTGGCGTAATGCCCGTTGCCCGCATTTATAACGACTTACCACATTTGCCGTGCACACACCCTTGTGTGTCCTATGGCATCGAGGGCATTGAGGTGTCTCATTGTTCATATGGTCCCTTCTTTGGTGGAGCATAAGTTGCTCTCTTCGGCCTTGTCCTGTGGCGCGCGTCTCCTTGCCACGGGCGCTTGTGACTCGTGTCCCCAAAGTTCCCACGGTTGTTATTCCGCGGTTGGGTTCCCATTTCCCTTTCCTCTATCCGATTGCATTGTGTGGTGAGATGCCACCGACTTATTTTCGGTCATGGCGCCTCTATATCTAAAGCTCGTGCGAGAGCTTCGATGTAGAGACAGTCTCCATGGTGGCAAGAGACATGCGTATCTCCATTCTTAGCCACATACGAACTTTTCCGACATTTTCAAGTCGGTGTCCACGATTCGGTGCATATCTCGACATCTCGCGAAGGTGCGATCATAGTCGATCCTGATCGTCCTTTCTTGTTTTAGCGGGAAAAATTCACTGCTCCTTCTTCCTCTTATAGCTTTTGGGATGTACTTCTCATCTGACTCCTCTTGAAATCCTCCACGAGAATTCTTCATTTGTTCATTGTGAAAGTTTTCTTCGGCCTCCCACGAGAAGTCGGTGGTCGATCGGTGGAAGGTAACACACGACAACCTTTCCGTGCGTGCATCTTAAAAGGTAAAAATCCGTTCAATGGCCCTAACCCGTTGTTCGAACTTCTTCAGACTACCTTTCCGTTAAAGGCAGGAGGTTACATCTTAGAAACATTTCTTCGATTCGGCGATCGGGTTGTGGTGGAGGTGGTGGTTGGGGAATTTCTTACGGCTCTTGCTCGGGATCCTACCCTTCCTCTTGGCCTTC
The DNA here is from genome assembly GCA_036937905.1 of Salvia rosmarinus. Lineage (NCBI taxonomy): Eukaryota > Viridiplantae > Streptophyta > Magnoliopsida > Lamiales > Lamiaceae > Salvia > Salvia rosmarinus. The sequence continues at coordinate 65,461 of JAODLM010000613.1, forward strand.
CCGACCTCGACCTCACGGGTTCTTGCTCGGATTCCTTCTCGGAGGCATCTTTGCTATAAGCAGTGTCGTTAGGCACTTATTCTTTTCACGACTCAACATACACCAACGCTATTATGGCTTTCTTGTAAAAGCGATTCCAAATAGAATATCATTCTTAACAAACATAACTTGCCATAAAAGCCCTATTAGGGTCATGTATATATATATATCAAAATTTACGCCATAGGCGGGATGTTCAAAATCAGCGGTTATCAAAGAAAAAGTAAAACATAAGTCCCGGCCCACGGCCTTCCAAAAGCTAAGGTTCTAAGTCGAACTAAAGATTAAACATAGGAAAAGGAAAACAACGAGCTTAAGCACAAAAATCTCTTTAAGCTTCGTCGGGGTCTACATCATGCGTCCTCCCTTTGTCCAGTCCTCCTCGGGATCTTCCTCCTCCGGAGTCGTCCTCATTGTCGAAATGTCCATGCGGGCGGTCCTGGATGGACCGGCTCCATTGCTTTCCACCATCGGTATATCTCGCATGGGGTTAAAAGCGGTGGTTGCATTCGCCCGAGGCTCGTAGTCATGGCGGATCGGGTTGTAGCCACTGCGACATCTGTTACTCTCATCCGTCTTTGTCAGATGAAAGTGCTCATTGGTGGTATGGCTGGGACCATAGGTGGTGGAGGTGGTGCTTGGTGGACGTCTGGGGTGTCCAAGCGGTGAGGGTGGAAATACCGGCTCTCCCAAGGCTCTGGGGCGTGCTGCCCTCTCTAAGCGAGCAGGCCTTCCCTCGTCAAAAAGGAAAGGAGGCACGACTGGGTCAATCTGCCTCGGGACCTCTGTGTAAAGCCACTCTGGCGACTCATCCCGCCAGGTATACTCTCGGGGAGGAGGTAGGGTCCTCTCGGTGCTGCCCGTAAATCTTGTATCGTAAGTCGGTGACTCACGAACACAGGCGGATCTCCCACCAAGTCGTAGCTGCCCATCGCCCGGTAGATGTAATCCCCGATATCTCGAGCATATCCATCCAGTGCGGGGAGTATCGCTAGAAGCGCTGGATGCCGTCATGTCGAGTCACGCCGTGAGCTCGGGCGTCTCTCAAAGCGGAGATAATATGCGAGAACTCACCCAAGTCTTCCCAGGCGCACATCAAGCTGGGCGATATATACTCACCTCCTCCTGCGGGGTGGGGTGTGGTCAATCCTCCTCCTCGCGAGATATCTCAACCCTCCATCATCACGAATAAAACTAACATAAGTCGACTATCGTCATCGCATAAGCGAGCGAGGATATCTTAAGCGTAGCGTGAAGCAACTAGATAAGGTCAAGCAAGTCTATAAGGTAGGCAACATCATACTGCACAATACTCACCACAACTTACCTTCTTAATCTTACCCAAACATATACATAAGCCAACAACATCTTAATATAAGCTATGAGATCCTTATTCTATACCAAACACTCGAACTAGAGTTCAACGGACTCTATCGTATTCTGGAGGCAGAATTAAAGTTCTGTTCTTCATAACAAATGAAGATCAGTGCGTTAGGAGTACGCAGGTGAAAACCATGCGTAAATCGAGTCTAACGAGAGATCTAGCTAAAACAAATCTACTGCGCAGTGCAGGAAATTTGCGCGATCGTGCCAAATTGCAAATTGAGGCGTATGTCGGCGTATTACGTCTACCATCTTCAGGTTTTAAGTTGAGGCTGAACATTCTGAAGCCGTAAGTGGCATCCATTTTGTGTTGATGCTCACTCATGTCGAAGTAGTGATGGAGTGCGGCGTCATTCGACAAAGGTTGAGGTTGTCCTCGTCCATCCTTCTCGCTCGTCTTCCGTCGTTCGTGCCCAAGGGTATCGTTACTTTCATTCTTCCTATCGTTCTTTCGTTCGCATATGGAAAAGAAGTTCGTACTTCTATGTTCTTTCACGATACGTGAACATGCTCCTTAGAGTCTAAGTTCGTCTTATGATAACATATCGTTCATCATAAATAAAATTTTGAAAGTCGAGAGGTTTCAATTGAAAATTTTTGGAAATACGATTTCAACATAGCAATCATAATCAACTTATATGCATATCAAAAATGGATTCATTCATCCCATGTTGATCATTCAACTAGTACCACCGTGTACTTTCATATCAATACTTGAGTATTGCATTAGTTCAACTAAAAGTATTTTGGAAAAATTTTCTTGCTCAACTTTCATTTTCATCATAAAAATTTTCATAATAATCAAATCCTTCAAAAGTCCATCCAATTGTTCAATCATGTAAAAATTTCCATTTCATGAGTTTGAGAAAGGAATGCGATTACCTTTTTCCGGTTGAGCTCGATGTGATGGAGTGTTGAGGGAGTCGATTGGTTTCTAGAAGTCGGTGACTCGATCTAGACTTAGAATAAAAGAATTTGGGTTTCAAAGAGCAAATGCGCTCGATACCATACATCACGACCCATTCCGGACCAACCGGTTGGAGGCGACTAGTACTAGGAGTAGTACTTTGGGGTTGCATGGATAAAAGAGAAGCGTAAAAATAAGCTAACATGCTTGAGCAGAATATGAGATGATGTTATATTGTTTTGAAAAGGTTTGAGCCATCGGACCCCAAAACTTGGCCCGATCCGATGGACCTCAATAGTTTAAAATATAAAGCATAAATAAAGGAGTTGAGTGTAGCGGCGGAAAGTGTGTGAATACATATATGACGATATGCATTGAGGTATAAACCACAAATTGAGTAAATCGGTCGAGGACCTTTGGACTCCTCAACACATTCCCATCATCACCATCGAGCTCACACTGCACATTTAAAACAAACATGCGGGGCTAAGTACAAGAAATTGCACTTAGTGGGCTCATGCGAAAACATTTGATTGATTTGGATTCTGTTGCCAATATTGGGTAAGTCGCGAGGGTTTTAGTTAAAATGCCTTGTGCTTACCAAATCATTCGGTTAAGTAAACATAGCTCGGCGAGCATTTTCTTGGTGTGTATGGTCCGTATCTCATAGTCTGATACATAATAATAATAAATAATAAGCGTCGAGAGGAGGCCTCCCGTCTGACGCCGTGACCGGCCGTAATCCGTCTGACTGCGGTCGCTCTCTGCAAGCATATGTTAAACACGGTATAGTTCGACCTTCACGCCGATCCTAGCGGGCATTTGTCATCCGACACGGGACCCGACTTTAAAAGGTTGGGTGCTACCACAACAATTGATATAATAGTTCCAACCATCTCACGGCCTACCGGGCATATGAGATAGGATCCATACACAAAGCGAAATATTTTTGGCGGTGTAATGCGGTAAAACATTTGATAAGCGGTTGTAGAATAAGTCTTTGTAAATAAATTCATTTGGAATAACGATTAAAGTCAATTTTTAGTGGGGTGAAAAGCCCGCATTTTGAAGATAAGAAGAAGCCCACTGGACTATGGTTCGTTGTAAAGTCTGAGGTTCGTTTGTTCGTCGAAATCCGTCATTGCGTTTGCGTCCACACCTTTCTGGCGAGGTTTTGATGCGTCGCTCAAGTCTTTCGAGACTTTCGAAAACTAAGATAAACTTGATATTTCATATCGATGTGGTAATTTCTTAGTGAATTGATACGTCTCTAACTGCGTATCGATTGACTTGTTCTCGTTCTTGAGATCTTTCAGCGTATAAGTGCGTTTTCGATATATGGTTTCATTTGTGAAATCCTTTCTTACTAATAATTATCATACTCAATTAGTATATCTTCAGCGTCTTGGCGTATTTATAAGCGTATAATCGTCGTTTGACTTGAAAAGTCGGCGAAGTCGACATGATCGACAAAGTCGGCGATTTTGACCTTTAATAATAGTAACTTCTTACTATTTTGTTTTATAAATCGAATTTGATCGATTTGAAAGCGTAAAGTCCTATTGCTCGATTTATCTTGTAAATCGAGGACTTATAATTATTTTCGCATTTTAATAACCCTTTTATAAATAAAAGCGTATTTTGGTATTTTAAAGCGTTATAAAATGAGCGTTAAGTCTCAAACATAGCAATCTATGTTTATAAAATTTTGTAAAATTTAAAACTGTCCAGAATATTAATTTAGTAAATTTTCATTAATAAACTGTTTTAAAAGGATTTTAAAATCCTTATTAATTATCGGTAATTAGATAATTAACTTAAAAATATCAAATGACTTTTGAAAATTTTCTAAATTCATATAGTGTATTATTATACACTATGGTCCAGAATATAATTTATGAAATTCATATAATCTGTTTGCTAATTATTTATATATATACATATATATATTCACGGTAATTCAAATAATAGGAATAATCATCAAAATTCCCAAAATTGATATATACTTATTATAACATCCCAACATCAGTATATAATATTTATATAACCCATAGTTCATCATAACTATTTATTTCACAATATGTAACAATATTCACGGTAATAATAAGATAATTACCAAATAAATAGCAAACAATTTCTAAAATTCTAAATAAATTCCAACATCAATAAACATTATATTATAACATTGTAACATCATAACATCAACAAAAACATTTGAATCATCACCATATGAGCTCAAGAGCTCTCGGCTTTTTGATTCTTTATGTTATTTGATTTTCAAAAATTCAATAATTATATACTATGTTTATACACTATAGTATATTAATATAACATCATATAATCATCAAGAACTAATTAAATCATCACCATATAAACATGTAAGCTTTCGGTTTATTTGATTTAAATAGGTAATTGATTTCAAAATTCTAATTAATTTACACAATGCATAAATAATATACTAAAGCATTAAAACACCATTACATGTTCAAAAATAAAATCATACATCAACATAAAATTTTCTAATGCTCACGGTATTAATTAAAAATCATGCATTTGATTTTCAAAATTCTAATTAAATCATATAACATATAATCAATACATTAAAGCATTAATATGTCATTATATGATTAAAACAAAATTATACACCAAGGTATTTATTTGATAGCTCACGGTATTTTTAAAATAAATAGCATAGGGTTTTCCAAAATTTTAATTAACATACCATAGTCTTAAATCATAACATAGATCAATAATACATGCTTAGAAAATATTGAGAAGCATTCGGTCATCTCATATGTATTTTAACATTTTCAAAATTATTTTAAACATATCATATGGTTGAAAATTTCATAACATCTAGATCCATTCAAAATCAAATGAACAACAACATATGATTATCTAAGCATACATTTCATATATTTTTCAAATAAATCATCAAGAACAACATTCTCATGCTCAAGAACATTAAAACATATATATACATACATATAGCATTGAATCACACATGAATATATATATGAACATGTTTGGATTTTTCTAAATAAATGAGGTAAGAATCGAAACTATAGTCCTTGGTTTACCTTGGAAATGATATAGGAATCACAAGAACAATATAGTATCGAGGTTTGGAAGGAGAAATGAGAAGAAGAAGAAGAAGAAGCTTTCGAAAATGGGGAGGAGGCTCGATTTTACTGTTTGGAATGGAAAATGGAGATGGAGAAGTGTGTTTGGAGTGTTTGAGAAGTTTGAGGGTGTAATGAGTGAAGTGGGTGTAAAATGAAGAGTCTCCTCATATAATCCCTCTCAAAACTCTCGATTTTGCCCAAAATGGGAATAAAAATGCAGCCAAATGATGTGAATATAGTGATCATTAGGCTAGAGGAAAAAGGGTGTTCATGGGTTGGGCGATAAAAAGGTGATCCATGCTTTGTTTAATAGAGGGTGGCCGGGTATTAAGGGTGTTTAAGGGTGGGATTTAATTTTTTTTGTACCATAATACAATGTATTAATCATACACATGATCATAGATATATAATACATGCCATTAAAATAATTAAATCAAACATATACTATAATTTCGAAAATCTAGATAATAAATTAGGAAAATAGGAATAAAATACAAATTACACCTATTATTGATACTCATGCCATTTTCGATCCAAATATACACATATATATCATAATATATGATTTAGATATTAAATAATATCATAGGATAAAATTATAGCATTAATTCATGCATATAAAACCCTAATTTCGAAAATTAGGTTTGAAATTTATAAAAATCATTATCGATTTTAATGATCTAAAACTGATTTCATAGCTTAATAACACTCATATATATCATATTATAAAGTTTAGATACCATATGATAATTTAATAGTGTCATTTCATGTGAAAAACCAAAGTTTATAAACTTAGGGTTTTTGAAAATTTCAATATCAAATTATCGAATTCAATAACTGAAAATTCGATTTTAATAATTAATAATACTGAAATTATATAAAATATTAATAGGAAATTAATTATTATAATTTCACGAGCATTAAACTCATTTACAAAGCGTCTCAGGCGTTGGCGTTAACGTCTCAAAGCGTTCAAAATCGACTCATCTCAAAATGGTGCATGATAAGTTCACACTTACTAAATAAATATATCCCTTTTAATAAAGGAATTAAGATGGAAATTAATTCCAAGCTTCGCTCGAGAAAATTTCATGAAAAGGCGGCGTTCGATCGCGTTTGGCGTTAAAATATATTGACGAATCATTTCGTAATATTTGATCCTTTAATTCACAATCCTTAGTGAATTATGAAAGAATTCGTCGATAACGATATCGTATCGAAATCACAAGATTCGATGTCGTAAAAAGATAATATCTGGCAAAACCACAATTACGGGTTTAGAAAACCGTGTCGTATATTCGTTTCTTTGGAATATTACATTTTACACGGCACACACCCTCACAAATAATAAAATATTTGCAGCATTTTGTGTTAGTGGGATAAGTGATAATTAGGGTGTCAAAAAGCTCTCCATGCATTGTGATAGAAAAGAATGATCCATGCTCATGGTGCATAGCAATCGGCTATATGGGGGTGCAAGGTGTGATTTTATTTCTTTTAATCCTTAATACAATGTATTTATCAAGGTATAAGTCATAGATATATATAACATGCCGATTAAATAATTAAAACATCACATAGAAAATATATATCAAAAATGGCGTGAATATTGTATAAAATATAAGTCACGCCTAATATCATTTAAATAGTCATTTCGTACCAAATATACATATATATGTCATAACATATAGTTTAGATAATAAATAATAGCATATGATAATTTAATGGTATTATTTTATGTGAAAAACCTAATTTGTGAAACTAGGGTTTGAAAATTACAAATTGAAATTAGCGAGTTTTCTATGCTTTAATATTGATTTTAATGCTTAATAATACTGTAATTATATAAAATAATAATAGGAAATTAAATATAATAATTTTGGATCATTAAACCCATTTTGAAGCGTCTCTAGGCGTTGGCGTTCAAAACTTCTCAAAAGCGTTCATAATCGACTCATCTCAAAATGGTCATAGTAAGTTCGTACTTACTTTATAAATAATATTCCTTTTACTATAGGAATTAAATTCTAAGCTTATTTGCTTAGAAAATTTCATAAATTACGACGCACGATCGTGAATCGACATTAAAATTATCTTTGTTGAACCACTTCGTGTTATTTTATTCCTTAATTCAAAATTCTTAGTGAATATAAAAGGAATTCGTTATTACTTTACTGAATCGAAATCAATATTCGATGTCATACAAAAATAATATACGGGAAAACCCCAATTTACGGGTTTAAAATACCGTAATTAGACGTTCGTTTCTTCGGAATATTACATTCCAACCCCCTTAAAAGAAATTTCTTCCCGAAATTTGCATACCTTTAGAAAAATAAATCGGGGTATTGTTCCTTCATGGCTTCTTCAAGTTCACACGTGGCTTCCTCTTGTCCGTGGTGTCTCCACAGCACTTTGACTAACGGAATTGACTTGTTCCGTAGTTGCTGAACTTTATGGTCGAGTATTGCTGCGGGTTCTTCTTCATAACTCATGTTTGGCTTGAGGATCACGTCGTCTTGATGAATTAAGTGCTTTGAATCGTGTACGTATTTTCGTAATTGTGACACGTGAAAAACATTGTGCACATTCCCCAAATTTGGCGGAAGAGCCAACCTATAAGATACTCGACCTATCCTCTCTAGGATCTCATAAGGTCCTATAAAGCGGGGTCTCAGCTTTCTTTTCAGTCCAAACCTGACGATCCCTTTCGATGGAGAGACCTTAAGAAACACTTTATCTCCATTTTCAAACTGCACTCGGATCACGCGTGTCGGTAAGATTTCTGCCTATCTTGAGCTTCTTTTATTCTTAGCCTAATTTGTCGAGCGATCTCAATCATCTCATTCACCGCTTACGCCCTATGATTTTCCTCTCACCCACTTCATCCCAATAAAGTGGTGATCTACATTCTTGCCATCGAGGCTTCGTGTGGGGCCATACCAATCGTAAACGATAGCTATTGTTGTGAGCAAACTCGATAAGGGTAAAATGTCTTCCCATTTGCACTTGATCCAACTCACCGTTCTCAACATATCCTCTAGTGTACGGATCGTTCGTTGAACTATCCATCGATGCATGGGTGAAATGCCGTCTTGAAGTTCAATTTCGTGCCAATTCTTTTGTAAGCTAATCCGAGAATCTGGATGTGAACTTGGAGTCTCTATCGAGGTAATAGATTTTGGCACTCCATGTAGTCGTATAATTTCCTTAACGCATCTGGTGGGCTAACTTGTCGATCCATGGGTACTTTGAATTGGTGAAAATGAGCACTCTTTGTGAGTCTATCAACAATTACCCATATAGCGGTATTCCTCTTTTTGATTTGGGTAAGTTCATACGAAGTCCATCGTTATCTCGTCCCACTTCCACTCGGGTATTTCTAACTATCGTAACTTTCCGTATGGGCGTTGATGTAACGCTTTCACCTGCTGGCAAACAAGACAGCGTTCTACGAAAGAAGCTATGTCTCGTTTCATGCCTTCCCACCAAAACTTTTCCTTCAGGTCTTGGTACATCTTAGTATTACAGGTGGACGTGTAGGGTGTATCATGTGCCTCACTCATTATCTCATTACAAGCTCTGCGTTGTTTGGAAATATATCCTCCCTTCAAACAATAAGGCGTTGTCAAGCGCCCGGAAGTTCTTAAATCCTCGGACCTTACCCTTTCTCTGATCTTTTCTAACTTTTCCTCCATCCTTTGTCTTTCGACAATCCTTTTTCTTAAATCAGACGTCAGTGTGAGTGTAGCGATACAACTCGTGATTGTCTTTGGTCGTTCTACCAGTTCAATCCTCATTCTTTCAAACTCTTCAACGAGTTTCTTTTCTTGTGTAAAGAGACATCCTAGCTTGGTTTGATTCTTACGACTTAAGGCATCAGCTATTACATTCGCTTTGTCCGGGTGATAGTTAATACCACAGTCGTAATCCTTTACTAGTTCAAGCCATCTTCTTTGCCTCATATTCAAATCTCTTTGCTCGAAGAAGTACTTTAAACTCTTATGATCGTGAAGATCTCATATCTCACTCCATAGAGATGGTGTCTCAAATTTTCGATTGCATGAACTCATCGCCGCTAATTCCAAGTCATGAGTTGGATAGTTCGGTTCATGGGGGTACGAGCTATCGGGATGCATAGGCTATCACATTTCCTTCTTGCATCAGAACATAACCTTGATCCGGTCTTAGAAGCATCTGTATAAACTACATATTCTTTGTCCGCTTACAGGCTAGCAGCTTTTGGTGCACTCGTTAACTTTCCTTGAGTTTTTGAAAACTTCGCCTCACATTCGTCGGTCCGGTTGAACTTGATTCCCTTCGAGATGGCGGGTTATTGGCCTTGCAATTTTGGAGAATCCTCGATGAATCTCCGGTAATAACCAGCTAGTCTGAAACTCGATCTCGTTCGAGTTCTTGGCGATTTCCATCCTTGCCTCGCTTCTACTTTGGTTGGATCTAATTTATGCCTTCGCGAGACACGATGTGTCAAGGAACATTACTTCCTTCAGCCAAAACTCGCATTTGCTAAACTTAGCGAAAAGTCTTTCATCTCTCAAGGTTTGCAACACTATTCTTAGATGTTCCTTATGATCCTCTTCATTCTTGAATAGATAAGGATATCATCTATGAAGACGAGCAATTTATCAAGTATGGATGAAATACTACATTCATAAGGTCCATAAATCTGACTGGTGCATTGGTTAGTCGAGCGGCATAACTATGAACTCATAGTGGCCATATACGGTTCGAATGCGTCTTAAGTATATCTTCCGATCGTATTTTCGGTTGATGGTAGCGACTTGAGATCAATTTTCGAGAATACACCGCTCCTCCGTAATTGATCAAACGGGTCATCAATCCTTGGCAAAAGGTATTTGTTCTTGGCGTCATCTTGTTTAACTCACGGTGTCGATGCACGTCCTCAAAGAACCATCCTTTTCTTGACGAATAAAGCAGCGCTCCCCAGGTGAAACACTAGGTCTAATGAAACCTAGATCCAACAATTCTTGAATTTGGATCTTGATTCCTCAACTCCTTTGGGGCCATCCTATAGGGCGCCGACCTTTGGAGCCGATCCGGGTTCCAAGTCGATGGTGAACTCTAATTGTCTATCGAGGTAATCTGGTAGATCTTGAAATCGTCAGAAAATTCTCGAACAACTTCTATGTCCTCAATCCTCGTTTCGGTTTATCTTCCCGTTCGGTGGGCGAAACGCATGGCATCATTACGGTTTATCATCCTTCTCGCCTTGATCTTGACAATCGGGATTCTCCTTCCCATGCCGATTCCATGAAAATCGTAGCCTCTTGTCGAGTGAAAGTGAAACAAAATTTTCCTTTCCTTCGAAGAATCATGGAATGATTTCTAGCTAACAGTCCATTCCTAGGATTATATCTCGTCACCCATGGGTATTATGTTGAGATCATTTGCAAAACTTTAAGTGATCCTAGTGTCGACTCTAGGTTCGAGCAATTATGCGTAATGTCATAATCCCTCCTATGGGTGAAGAGATTCTCATATCGACTTGCCCTTTCAGACCTAAGTCCCAACATTTCTAGGCATGATTTTGCTATAAAGGAATGCTAAGCACCGTATCGAACAATATTATAAAGGTATGTTGAGAAGAACTCTGTAATAACCCGTGAAATAAAATTGTGTTAACAAAGCTTTTAATCAAATTGTTATTTTATCCTTTCCTCTTTATTTGATAAATGAGAAAATTTATTATTAACAATCGAACGATAATGTAATCTGATCGGGCCGATAAATTAAATCGCGAATCGTGCAATGACAATCAAGTAACGATTTCTCGGTATCCTAATAGTCGAGGATGAGTCGCAATCATCGGTTCCGTTCGAACAAAAGCGAGTGAAGGGTCGTAATCAATATTATTCACAATTCTAAAATTTAGGAAATAGAAAGTTGACCATATCTTATATTTTAAACTTTACCTCCTACTTGACAAACAACAACCCACCCTCCACATGTCCCTATCCTCTGCAAAGAATCAAACTCTGCGACATGAGACAAAACACTACACCACCGCACATCTGCAGCTTCTCCTCACCCAAATCCCTTTCATATACGACCCTCCACTACAAACCTCCTCATTCTCTTGAATTCTCAACACTCGAGACAGAGAAATAAAGGAAGAACAGAAGGTAATGAAATTTGAGTTCTTTCTTTTAACATTCAACATATTCTTAAGCAGACAAACCATTTCCAACCATTTCCATTTCTTTCCTTGAAGCTATTACACGATTGAAAGAAAAGAAGAAAACATATACCTTAATCTCACCAAGGTTCCATCTTAGAACCCTACTCCATTCTGAGTTTTCCACGTTTAAACTTTATAAATTTGTTCCTTGAATCGAGCATACATGGACACATGAATCGGAAATTTTATATGCTCAAGTACATAGGGGTTTAGTAAAAATTCATATGCACACAAAATCTAGTATGCGTTTAAATGAGATGCATTATAGAACCAATGAAAACAAAACAAACAAAAAAAAATATATGAAATGCTCGCCATGTCCTGCCGTCGTCGTCAAACACACCTCGTGGTGTCCGTCGAAGAGGCGCCGACCTTGATGACGCTCTACGGAAATGGCCGTGGGCGGCAGCGCCATGATGAGGTGGCGTCGCCCGGCAGCTCAGCGTGGCGTGGCGGCAGGAGAGGGCGGCGTGGCTGATATCGCGAAGGAGATGGTGGCGTGGTGCTGGGGAATGTCGGCGATGGCGGCGGCGACTCGGTGGAAGCAGCGGCCTGCTACCGGAATGAGAGGAAAGGAGGCGGCGTGAATCTTGTGTGCCGAGAGAGCCGAGAGGAGAGGCCGAGGTCGGCGGCGGCTTGGCTGTGAGACGTCGACTTGGCATTTGGAAGGAAGCGGCGGCAGCTTGCTCATTGCGTGTGTGTATGTGAGACGACGAGAGAGAGAGATGGATCTAATTTGGAAAAGAGGGGCGGTGATGGGGTAGAAAAGCTAGGGTTTTGTTTTATTTTATTTAATTCGTTGGGCCTTAATTATTTAATTCGTTTGGGCCTAATTATTTAATTCGTTTGGGCTTTCTTTAATTAATTGGTTGGGCTAAATAATTATTTGGGTGGAGAGTTTAAAGAAATAGTTGGGCGAATTAATTATTCGATTGGTGACAATTAATTATTTGATTGGTGACAATTAATTAATTGATTGGGCTAAATAATTATTTGAAATTTGGAGGTTTAAAGAAATAGTTGGGCGAATTAATTATTTCGAGTTGGTGACAATTAATTATTCAGTTGGGCCTTGATTTATTAGGTGGTTGGACCTATTATTTTTGAGATGGGCTTCCGGGATGGGCCTCTAATTAATTACATTGGGCTCTTATAATTTAAATGTGTTGGACATAAGTACATGTAGAATTGGACTATCAAGTTTTAATTGGACTTTAATTAATTGAAGTGGGCTTTAATTAATTAAATCTTTTAGAACTTAAGAAATTATTTAGATCAACTTTAATTAAATAAAGTTGATAAGCTTTAACTAATTATAATTAGACATTAATTAATTAAGTTACTTAAACTTAATTGATTAATTTAGATAGACATAATAATTAATTGAGCTAGACTTTAATTAATTAATTAAGTTACTTAAACTTAATTGATTAATTTAGATGAACTTAATAATTAATTGAGCTGAACTTCAATTAATTAATTAAGTTACTTAAACTAAATCAATTAGCTTGGAATGACTTTAATTAATTAAGAGCAATGGGCCTTAATTACTTAATTTAAATAAGTCTTTGACAAATTAAGTCGTATGGAGTTGATCAATTAAAAATAATATTGATATGGGCTTTTAAATTAATCCGTTTAGTTAACAAATTGTGGATTTAATTAATTAATTAAAGAACTTAATTAATTAATTAATGACATTGGTTATGTCAGTAGATGATTGAGAAATATTGGTAACTTTAATTTGTAAAGCGTTTGTTAGATGATTGATTCTGAGAAATATTTAGTATGTGTATATGAGTTTTCCGTTAGGAAATATGGGACGTGTGAGGTGAGAAAGCAGCGACGGTAAATGATGATAACGAATGAGTTATTGGAACTCGAATTCGTTGATACGCATTAACAAGCAGCGAATATTAGTTATGAACTTAGGATTCATAAATTATGCGAAGCAGCGTGAAGAAACATCGATCGCGGAGAAGAATACAACGACAAAGTATCATCTATCGCTATGGCGAGACTAATCGAATAGGCGAAATATAATTGTTAATAGAGTCTTATCGATAACAAAATCACAAAACCGAGGACTTAAAAGATATAAAATCGTTAAATATTAGCAATACTTCTCGAAAAGCGAATGACATACTAAATTATATCTCTTACGTTGATAAGGTCCGGTACGTGGGCGTGAGCGAAGCGACAAGGACCACTAGCGAGATACTTCAAGAAGGACAATTCTTGAGGTGGGCTTTTCTTGAAACAAAATGATTATGCATAACTCAAGCATGATTCAAAAGCTTTATGAAATATTATCGCATGAAGCTGTTATTGGTATCAAATATTTATGTTTGTTGTGTCCATATAAAGGTTGATTGTCCAAATGTGGGACGAGAATTGATTGGTATATCGATGTGGTATGTGAATGAGTTGGTCCATAGCGTTAAAAAAGTAACGATCGGATCCGATTTAGTTGAGGACTAACTTTCGGATTGTGTACACGATGTGTTGTGTGTTAAGGTTAGCTACCTCGACCGGTCACGGCGACTATGTGTAGGTGGCCACCTCCATAGTCTTGTGAATGAATGAGCGTATGATTGATGAATAAATTACGGATATGGAACAACGTGATAAAATAGTCGGGCGACACTTTTGAGAAATGAAAAATGTTTGATAGGCGTGAGCCTTTTACTAAAATCCTCATGTGCTATTGTGGGCGGTTCAATAACTTTTGATAAAGCGTTTTTAACAATGAGTCCACTAAGTACTTTTGTGCCAGCCACGCATTCGTTTTTGATGCGCGGGTTGAGCAAGGATCGATGATGGATGCAGTGGTGCGAGTGGCGATTATTTTGATGCTTTATTAGGAAGGTTTCTAGAACCTTGGGCATGCATCGTCATATGCATGTCCTGCGTTTATTCTTGCCTAACTCGATAATTTTGATGCTTTGATCATAACTACTTTATGGCGTATTGGTGGAGGTTATACTCGTACTCAATTTTGCCACGATTGGGTTATGTTTGAATCTTGAATCCTTTTGACAAGTCCTTTTGTGACTTGAGTGCGTATTAATTTCTTATCCCTTTTTGCCTATCGTTATTGAGTAATTGAGCGATTAATTGCCTTGATTAGCTATGTTTATATCCATTGCCTTATCATCTTGGTGACGATCTATATGATCCGTACTTTATTGGAAAGTCGGGGCGTCACAAAGTGGTATCGAGCAGGGTTAGCTCGAACCTAGAAACCCTTTTCTTGAATCCTAAGTTAGAAGTTGAGTCTAGAAATTGTTTATGTTTGATGCACTCTTGCCTTGCACTCCATCGTCGTCCGCTCGGCGAGGAAGAAGGTAACTATTTCAACTAAAAGTTGTTTTGGAATGATGGAAATATATGAAATGTGAATTGGAGTTTCAATATGGCCTTGTTGGGAAGTTGAAAATATTTTGGAAAATGAAACTTTTGAAATTGAAAATTGTTCAATTGATTGGTCCTTAGTTTGAAAGAAAGTCACAAGCTTTAGGAGCTTGGTAAATGAGTAAACGAGAATACTTGATTATTCACACAACATATAGCTATTTGTGTTTATTATTGTATCGAAGACATGATGCAAAAGTATGTTTTCCCATGAGAACATAGACTCTTAAGCCGCATGATCCCTTTTGCGTCGAACTTAGTATGAAAATATAAGATATTCCCAATTTAACGAAATACTAAGGAGGAGCGAGGACATAGGATCTTAAGGATCACAATCGAGCAGTTTGATGATGAGAATCTGACGAGTCTATAACGAAGCAATTGCTTGGCGGGGATTGCCTTTGCTATGAGTCCTAACCTCTCGGCGGGAGAAAATTCCAGAACACGCGGTTGCCTCTATCGTGGCATAAGTGAAAAGAATGAGCGTATAATGTTAAGAGAAGTATAAAAGAAATAACGTTGTAAGTACATAATGAGAGCGGATATGATGTGATGCGATAGCGTGGTAGAAATAAGAAATCAAAACCCAATAAGATAGGATGACCTCTTAGCCTTTACCGAAGGCTAGACACGATCGTTCCTCTACGCTGAAACCCTACCATCTCTTCCGAAGACCTGACCATGAGAGTTGTACCATAGGAATGTAGAAATGTAGGTCGTAGTAGAATATAGATTGCTATAACCTTCTTGTTACAAATGTCTATTATTTACACCTTCTATTAGATACACGTTATGTTTACCGTGCACGACCATAGTGATACTTTTCTTTTCGGATGGCTCGGACGGTCTTCGACTAAGTCACACATGGCCAAGGCCCTTTGAGGAGGTTATCGATCGTCTTGCTCTTACCGGATGTGCCACGGAGGCGACCTTGGCGAGTTTACGGCGCACTTCACACGCCTTCGGGCATGCACTGCCTTGAGGCACATCCCATTATGACGGTGTGCTACGACTTATCATGAGGCCGCCATCGATTGGCGGGGATACGCTAGAGATTTAATGGACTATATCTATCGGCGTAGAGAGTTTTGATACGGAGGCGGAGACGCCTCGCTTTGCTAACCATCCGAGCTATGTGTTCACGGTGTGCGGGCTGCGCCCGTGGACGTATCTTCTGCGGGATTACACATGGCGTGGCGAGATTCGGGTAAGCTTCCGGAGGTGCCCGTTGGCGGCAGATGGGCTGTGTTCTTACACGGCATTGGCGAGGACATGTTTGAGCGGACCTTCCGTCCCGACAGCTCACATTCCGGTCCTACCACGGTGGATTCCATCCCAGCATTGTCCGCCCGACCATCACCACGGTCGTACCATGCCCATATCCACCTTTGCGCAAAGCGGCTCCAGCGATCCGGCCGCGCCACCCCTGAGCACTGTGTACCACAGTCAGTGGAGATCGAGGACCCATGGCCTAGCTATAGGCAGCGTGAGAGGGCGTGTACTCGTCACGCTGCCCACCGACCCTTGCTTTCGAGGAGATCATGTGAGATCGCGAGACCTAGCGGCTATGGAAGGCGCCGGGGTCATTAGGATCAGGCCCGTTGTCCCGTGCCCGGCGGCGAGGAGGAGGACCCGAGGAAGACCGGAGGAGGACCCGAGGAAGACGGAGGAGGACCCAGGAAGACCGGAGGAGGACCCAGGAAGACCCGGAGGAGGATCAGGAGGAGGATCCCGAGGAAGACCCGGAGGAAGACCGAGGAGGCGATCTATCTGGCGATGGCGAGATGGAGGGTGGATAGCTCCCAAGCTTCCGATCGACTCCGATCATGAGGCCGATCTACATGGGCGACCATAGATCTAGTTCTTAGGACTAGATTATCTTTTGTCTATATACTCGTATATCTTTTGATGCATGCGGAGGCGGCGAGTCGTTCGACATGAACCTATTTTGATGATCACGGTGGCGTGTTTATTTTTATCGCACCATGACGGTACGCAGTGATGCGGTATTTGTTTTGGGCATCATACTACGTACACGGTATTTTGTAAAGTTAAAAGCGATGAAAGTCCTCGTAGAGGCAATTGATATGACATGATGATAGCTCTTGAGAGCCTTTTGTTTTAATATTGTGTTATGTGGTGTTCGATGTTGTGTTAAAATTTTGCTACTTATATAAATACGAGTTGATACATATAGATACATTAACCACGATGGATGGTATAAGGCGAGATCTAATTTAGTGTGTTTATGAAGGATAGGATGCCGCCGAGAAGGAGGAATCGTGCGATAACCCGGAAGAGGCACCACCACCACCACCACCACCACCACCACAGGTGAGGCGGATCGAGGAGGCTGTTCCTCGAGCAAAACCGCCACCTTGGCGGGATGGGAATCCGTGGACTGAACTATGGATTCGCTGGGCGAATCTTAATTCCTCCGCACATCACGGAGGCGCTTGTCATGCGTTGCCTTCGGATATTTGCGCGCCGACACGGTGGGGGCGAAGAAAACTCGGCGAAGAAGAAGCGGAAAGTTTCTCACGGGAGGAGTTCGAAGAGGAAGTGTCTGAAGTACATTCTAAAATTACGAGGAAGAAAAAGGAGCACAGTTTTACAACTTGCGCGAGGAAGACCACGGTCGCGATTACGACCGTGCGTTACGTGAAATGTCACGGTATGCACCTCGGCTGGTCGACACGGTGAGAAGAGGGCGGAGAAATTTGGTGGGACTCGCCGTGAGATCAGTGTCATTGGCTGGTCACGGAGATCGACTTACGTGAGGCCCTCGGTCGAACCTTTGGACATCGAGGCTGCTGCACGAAGATAGAGTCGTCCTTGCATCCCAGACTCACCAAGGAGATCGCGGGAAGAGGAAGTGGGAAGGACCCCTTGAGGCAAGGATCTAACACCGGCCCGGGCCGGCGGGAGGCCGTGGCGAGAACAACGTGCCATGCAGGCGCAGGCGAGGAAACAACGTGCCATGCAGGCGCAGGCGAAATGGGCGCACTATGGTACCGCTTTGGCAGAGAGCAGAGGTTTATCGACCCCTGTGTGCCCAAGGTGTCGCGGGAGTCGTAAGAGGCGTCGCGTTCTGCAATGATGGATGCTTGAAGTGCGGCGGAAGGGCCACTTCTCGAGCTGCCGGGATACGCCCGAGGGGAAATGGCGCCCAATGTGCCCAACCAAGCCCGACGGTCCGGGCTATTCAAGCCCAACCGTTCAACAACAGCCCGGCCCGATGTTATCGACCAAACCGGCTGACCATACCAACCACGGCGGCAGCGGCGACAACGATGGCGGCAACCGCGGCGGCAATACCGCCGACCTCAAGAACAACGGCGGCGGCTACGGCCGCAGCGGCGGCAATACCGGCAACAACAGCCGCCCTGACAGGCGAGGGCTACGCCCTCAACCGGAGAGACTTCCGCAAGAGCCGCCAGGAACCAAGGAAATTTGGCGGTATGGAATACTCCTCCAAATGCACTGTTATCCTCTTGTTTGATCTTGGTGCCCGCATTCCTTTATTCTTTGAAGCATGCGTGAGAACTTAGGACTAGATCCTAAAAGCATTGAACAAATAATGAGAATATCTTCTCGGTGGGAGGCGTAAACGGTAACACATATGCTCGAACTAGAACTTGGACTAGGCTCACTTAAGGTCATGACAAATAACCTTCACGTCATACCTATAGCGGATGTGGACATAATTCTAGGAATGGATTGGCTAACCGAACATAGTGCGACCATCACATGTAATGAAAGGAAAATCTCCTTCCAACACCGGGAGAAGAATCTCTGACTTTCACGGGATCGGCATGGGAGGAGGTCCCAATTATATCCGCACTACAAGCAAGGGCGTTCTTGAACAAGACGAGAACCATGCTACCTCGTCTATCTCGGGAGGAAGATCGAGCGAGAGGAGGATAGAAGGCGTCCGATCGTGAAGAGTATCGGCGTGTTTCGGATGAACTACAGGGGTTACCGCCAAACCGACGGATCGAGTTCACGATCGACCTCGAACGAGTTACGCCCACGTGTCAAAAGCTCCATCGGATGGCACGAAGGAGCTTGAGAATTGAAGATCAGCGCAAGAACTCTTAGGTTAGGATTCATTAGACCCGATTGTGTCTCCATGGGAGCACATTGTCCTTTTCGTGAAAAGAAGGATGGTACGAGGATGTGCATAGACTATCGAGAGCTAAACAAGATAACTCTTAAGAATAAGTATCCTTGCCCCGAATTGTGATCTGTTTGATCGACTTAAAGGGCGGTCTTTTCTAAGATAGATCTAAAGTCGGGATATCACCAATTGAGGATTAGACGGAGGATGTACCTAAAAGCGACTTTCCGTACAAGGTATGGTCATTTCAATTCATCGTGATGCCCTTTGGACTTACAAATGCCCGGCGATATTTATGGATATTATGAGCAGGGTGTTTCAGCATACTTGAACAAATTAGTCTTAGTGTTCATAGGCGATATCCTAATATACTCAAGAATAACCCAGAACACCAAGAACATGAGAGCGTACTACAAACATTGAGGCGAGACAACTCTTGCCAAGTTTAGTAAGTGTGAGTTTTGGTTAGGCAGTGACATTTTAGGTCATCGTGTCCGCAGGAGAATCAAGTAGACCTCGAAGATTGATCTGATTCGAGAATGGGGTAAGCGAAAGAACCGAATGAAATTCGAGTTTCTTAGGACTAACGAGCTACTATCGAAGATTTATCGAAGGATTCTCAACGATAGCCGACCCATGACTGTTGAGAAAGGAATCAAGTACACATAATTTATGGATTGCCAGTGTGAGCTAGTTTCAGGCGAAGGAGTTCTTGTGGCCAGCTTTGTCTTGATGCCGTGAGATAAAGAATACACAATCTACGGATGCTTCAGAATGGATTGGGTTGTGTCTTGATGCAAGAAAGCAAGGTTATTGCTTGGCTTGAAACGATTACGCTACATGAAATGAACTATCAACGCCGACACAGAATTAGCGGTGATGCGTACATGCCTAAGATATGGGCATCCTTTATGGAGTTAGATGAGATCTATCACGACAAGAGCACGAAATATTTCTTTGGCGAAAAGATCTTAACATGAGGCGCGTAGATGGTTAGAGCTGAGTGAAGATTCTGTTGTATTAGTTACGAGGCAGGAAATGTTGTGGCCGATGCCTTGAGTCATAAATCTCACCTAGTTTGGGATGTCCCTCGGTGAGGAAATTCTTATAAAGATTCGGAGGATGAACATCGAAGTCATAGACCCGTCTTTGACAATAGAGGCTGTATTACGCGTTGATTGCAATCCCGGTTAAGAATCCGAATCTTAAAGCTCGGAGGAGGCGAAGCTAGAGGAAATACGAGCTAAGATCAGGACAACAACCAATTTTCAAAACAGCGAGATAACGTCTTGTTGTATATGCGGAGATATGTGTCCCGAGCGAAGGGCTTAGGGCGAGATCTTGAAGAAGCCATGAGACTTTACACCACTTGGGCACCAAAATGTGAAGATCTCGAGGAAAATTTTGGTGGGATGGAATGAAGGCAGGCAGCGTACCTCCTTCGTGAAACGTTGTTTGACCAACAAGTAAAAGCACTTCTGTGACCGTATGGAACCTTACAACGCTAGACATACCGGAGTGGAAATGGGATGATATAGCCGTGGACTTTGTTGCGGGTACCCAATCAGAAGGAAATACCGCTATTTGGGTCATCATCGATCGATTGACCAAGGCGCATTTTCTACCCATTCGATAACACATGGATCGAACGAGACTATACGGTTATGCGTCGAGAGGTCATCGTCTACATGGGTTAGAAGACTATCACGTCGATAGGGACTCGAAATTTAATCAATCGGGTAAGCTTACAAAGGGCGGGGACTCGGCTACACTTGATCTGCGTTCCGCCCGCAGACAGACAGACGATCGAGAGAGGACCATAGAACATTGGAAGACATCGCGAGCAAGTAGTCCTCGATGAGGGAGAAAGTTGGGAACAAGTGTTACCAACATGGAATTAGCCTACAATAACGACTGCAACAACTGTGGAATGGCCCGTCTGAAGCTCTTTATGGAAGAAATGTCGATCACCACTTTCTTTGGGATGAAGTGGGAGAAAGGAGTATTAGGACGACTACGTAGGAGATGATTGAGATCGTGCAGCCAGATCATGAGCGGATCAAGGAGGCCCAAGGCAAGGCAGTGTCGTGCGCCGACAAGCGTCGTCAGAACTACATTTGAGGAGGAGACAAGGTCTTCTTGAAAATTTCTCCATCTAAAGGGATAGTGAGATTTGGAATAAAGGAAACTCGACCACGTTTCATGGGACCTATGAAATTACGAGAATAGGACCGCGACTTCTGACTTGCATGCGAGTTTTGAAAGCGTGCACAATGTGTTTCATGTTTCACAACTAAGAAATCACATTGACCCGGTCGTGTGATACCTTGACAGATATTGTCCTCGATGACAATATGAGTTATGTAGAGCTACTCTGAAATCTTGGACCGACGTACCCACAAGCTAGAAACAAGGATACAGTTAGTGAAAGTTCTATGGGGACACCATGGACAAGAAGCAACTTGGAACTAGAATCATTATGAGGAAAAATACCCGGATCTTTTCAAGGTTAGCAAATTCGAGGCGAAATTTAATTAAGAGGATGGTATGTAATAACCCGTGAAATAAAATTGTGTTAACAAAGCTTTTAATCAATTGTTATTTATCCTTTCTCTTTATTTGATAAATGAGAAATTTATTATTAACAATCGAGCGATAATATGTCTGATCGAACCGATAAATTAAATCGCGAATCGTGCGATGACAATCGAAACGTGATTTCGGTATCTAATAGTCGGATGATCGCAATCATCGGTTCCGTTCGAACAAAGCAGTGAAGGGCGTAATCAATATTATTCACGAATTCTAAATTTAGGAAATAGAAAGTTGACCATATCTTATATTTTAAACTTTACCTCCCTACTTAATGACAAACACCAACCGCCACATGTCACTGTCACTGCGCAAAGTCAAACTATGACATGAGACAAAACACTACACCACCGCACATCGCGACTTCGCCTCAAAATCCTTTCATATACCGACCCTCCACTACAAACCCTCCTCATTCTCTTGAATTCTCAACACTCGAGCGGAGAAATAAAGGAAAAATTAAGGTAATGAAATTTGATTCTTTCTTTTAACATTCAACATATTCTTAAGCAGACAAACCATTCCAACCATTTCCATTTCTTTCCTTGAAGCTATTACGCCGATTGAAAGAAAACATATACCTTAATCTCACCCAAGGTTCCATCTTAGAACCCACTCTTTCAATTCAGTTTTCCCAGATTTAAACTTTATAAATTGTTCCTTTGAATCGACATACATGGACACATGAATAAAATTTTATATGCTTTCAAGTACATAGGGTTTAGTAAAAATTCATATGCACACAAAATCTAGTATCGTTTAAATGAGATACATTATAGAACCAAGCGAAAACAAAACAAACAAAAAAAATATATGAAATGCTCGCCATGTCCCTACGCTCGTCGTCGAAACACA
>JAODLM010000633.1:0-86561 GCA_036937905.1 Salvia rosmarinus
GGAAATGGTTGAATCAATGATGAGGTTATGCAACATTGCTATTTGTTAGGGGTATCTTGAAAGCGTGACATGTTGCTAAATCTGTACCAACTCAAGTCGGTCGAAAAAGCTTCCCTGAGAGTTAGTGGTTTGGCGCAAGCCTAGTTTAAACCACATAGGATATGGGGATGCCTACATGTCTTTGAACAAGAAAGGCGACAGTTGGAGGCTAGATCAGCAAACCAGTTTTGTTATTCCTACAAGAGGAGCCGAAGGTTGGTTATCTATAGTCCTAAGGATCGAAGGTCATTATTTGCATAATGCCGATTCTTGAAGAGGATTATGAAAAATCCATAAATCAAAGTTGAAATCAATTCTTGAATTAGAAGATGATATTCCCCATCGATTAACAAGATGTCGAGATTGAGTCTAGTGGGAGGGATCACACGGCAATACTTGAAAATTGTAAGATTGGGTCACTAATGGAGATACCGAGGCACGTACAGTACCTATCCAACAAGTTGTGAGACATGAGAACCATAGTTCTGCTGCGTTGCATTGTGCAATGGTGCCTGCGTAACGTAGTGGGAGGGTTGTTCTGTCAGCGGCGATTTATATATGGGTGAATCTTGGATTTGGTCGAAGCAGCGGAAGCATATAATCGACCCATGGACTACATCATGGATACTGAGACATAGATGCAAGATCATGGCAGCTTGGACATGAAATTGAGTCCATATGACTATGGATGTCATCGAAAGACATCCTCTACGGATGGCAGAGCCATAGTAGTAAGTGGGTATCAGAGGAAGAAGAGATTGGATGGAGGGTTTCGACTTTTAAAGCGGGCTTGTGGTGAAACGGTAACTTTCAGTTGAGGGCGTCGATTTGATGAACTTTTACCTATAGCAATGTCTCAAGTCCGTAGATTCTTACGCCATAGCGCACCATTAAACAGGTTTGGCAAATGGATGTGAACGCGCTTTTCTAAACGAATTGCAGTGGAAGGTAGAGACATCTATGTCTGACACCAAGGTTATATGGTGAAGGGTGATAGCATCTAGTGTGATTGAGCTTAAAGTCCATTTTATGGACTTAGCAACTTCGATCATGGAACTCAGCTTGACGGGTAAGTAGTTATGGATTTACCAAGTTGCCTAGCGAGAAGTTATGTGTCGTTTGATGTCGATAGTGATGTGGTATTTCTTGCCTACGTGAATGACACTCTAGCTTAGCAACAATGTGAGTATGTCTAGGGCGTAAAGAGTTGGTTATCGATCGGTTTCAAATGAAGACTTAGGAGTCAGCTACATTCTTGGATCAAGGTTCACGAGATATCGCGAAGAGAAAATATTGAGCATATCGGAGCTTCTTATTGACTTAATTACTCTTTAGTATCACGAACCGCGAAAGTTCGTTACCTTTCGAGCATGGTGTTCCTTTATCTTAAGGAGCGATCCACTGATTCAAATGAGATAGAGGAAATGAGACAAGTTCACGCTTAACGCGTGTCGTGATGCAAGTCTTGTATCAGCGATACTAGACGATCTGTATCTGGTGGCATAGTAGCTGAATATCGATCAACCAGACAAGCTCATTGAATTGCTATGGGCATATACTCAAGTGCACGAAAGGACTAAAGTTATAGGAATTGGTTACAAGCGAGATAGTCTAACTACTTTGGGTTATTCATACTCGGTTTCACGATGCCGTATGAGAGAGAAGTCTACGTAGGCTATGTGTTCCTTGGGAGGGGAGCCGTATCTGGCGGATGCAAGCGGATGCATTGCGGACTCTACCATGGAAGTCGAATATGTCATCGTTGAGCGCTTCAAGGAGCAAATGTATGTTCGAACTCTCTCATGGATCTAGTGTGGTACTGGTTTGCCAAGGTATTCATAGTTTCTTTGTGATAACTTCGAGTCGCGATGTAGCTTCGAAGGAACCACAGGACCCTAATGACAACCTAAACACATAGGAACAGTACCTGTCATACGATGTTATAGAGAGGGCATGTGCTGATTGAAAAATTGTGTGACTACGGCAATCCTAAGGCCGCACAAAAAGTCTCGAAGAGCATGTTCGAGACTTGGATTGCAATGATGGCACCCTTAGTATAAGGAACTTTTGTATGGAGTGGGAGAAGCAAAAGTGATGGTATTGTTTGTAATAGCTAGTAGAGACATTTGTTTACTAAAAGTTTGCTTTAGTATAAGTGGGAGATTGGTTAATCTTTGGAAAGTAGTTTTGGTTGAGCTTGTAACAATTTTTGACCATATTACAATCTATCTAAATTGATTACTTGATTGCATATGTATGTCACTTTATCTCGTATATAAGTTAGATCATACGATTGTGTGTAGATGCGAAGTGCAGTGTGATTGGTCGAAGCTAATGAGATATAAAAGAATATCCTGTGAAACGACTTGAGGACGGGTTGTCGGGTATGGTATTGTATCAGATAAGAATGACTTGACTTGGTTGCTTGTCTGTCTTGATGCGTCTACGGCTATTGATGGATCACGGTGAGATGGTTCTTCCTGATCGTGGTCGTGAAGAACCTGAATCTCGGGAACTTCGTTGATCTAAACCTCGATAAGGTATTAGGTGATATGAGTTCTTGACCATACACTTTGACTTGTTATGGGTGGGGTTAATGATTGATAATATTCTCCTGCGTCTTGGGTGGTGGCGTCTTGTATGTCAGCATAGTTATACAGTCGAGTCCGTATCGCGTTAGGGATGATGGCAAGTCCCTTAAGGAGCTCAAGGTTTATTGTACTAACCTGCGGGTTGAGTTAGTCTCAAGTACAATAATAAGGTTGAGTGGTACTACTTAAGGAATTAAAGATAATAATTATTTTAGACGTCGGACATGCTAAATAATTAATGGACGTTGATATCTTAATCGTGGATTGAATTGTCTAAATCTGTTAAACTCGACTCGACTGAATAAAGGGAAGTCGCATTTATTCTCTAGTGGCATGAATGAATTTTATAATTAATTTATGTTACGGCATGAACATAAGATAATTAATTTATTTGAGGCCAATCTTTATCCTTGCATTTGATCCCAGGTTGGCCCGTCGATGAGCGTTGGAATTGAAATCGCGTATCCTCTTGCAGCCATTGGGACTACTAGTTTGATTCCTTCTATCTAAGGATATTATTATATTTATGATATGCGATAATCCTTCCTTATAGGATTTAGGTTGCATTATAAATATAAGGTGAGAGAAAAATCGAGTTGATCCTCGATCATAATTCTCGAAAATTGCCGTAGTGTTAAAGAGTCCTATTTTTCGCCCGACACACCATTTTTACGTGGGCGTGCCTGGTGTAGTGAGTCGAGGTAATCCCACACTTCACCAAATAGTCCATAAACTCACATCGAGGTATTCGCCATGTGGGATCAAACTGCAGCGATTGATACTCTTACCAAGCTTCGCCCGCTTTGCCTTAAACTTTGAATTTCTCAAAGCATCTGCACTTATGCGGTTGTATACGATCCGCATCTTGAGTAATCACAATGAAAGTGACAACATCAAGATTCTCCACGAGCTTGTGGACATAGGTCCACACAGTCGAATGGACTAGCTCCAACACTTCTTTCGCTCTATAACCTTCGCATCAAGGGTCTCGCCGACATCTTACCTTCTATACAGATTCGCAGATCGAACGGAGTAACCGTGAGATCACCCAACGCCCATTCTTAGCCGCCTGATCCTATTTAGATTGACGTGATTCAATCTAAGACGCCAGAGAAAAGTGGTGTCATCTTGCAAGAAAACTTTCTTTTTACGGTTTGAAGAAGATGCAACATAGTTATAGGTATTATGTTTGGCAAGAATAGTATAAAGCTTAATTATATATGTGCCACCACGATAACTTCGCCATTTCTATGATAGAAACACCACTATCAAAAATAATGTAATATCCATGAATAAATAGTTTCAAACAGAATAAGGTTCCACCAAACTCCCGCACATATAAAACATCTTTCAAAACTAAACCGTAGTTTCAAACATAAAGTAACATCTCTCCGATCGCAACGGCCTCGACTTTCACACAAGGTCTATGGAGATCGCATCTCGCCATCACCAGCCTCCCTTGTCCGCAGAACCCTCGCAGAAGGTGTAACAACATGATCGGGCCGCACCGTGTTCACTACCCAAGAATGGGTAGAACAAGTCGCTAAACATGTTTCCGCTATTAAAGCAAAATGCACTGAGCCTCGAGCTTGGGGAACTTAGCTTTCCAATGCCCACCACCGCACTCAAGCATTTGCCCTTCTCCTTTGGCTTTTTCAAACCCAACAGAGTCCCTTTACATTACTCCCAATCTTTCTTTAGCTTAGCATATCTAGAATTCCACTTTCCCTTTTCATCTTTCGACAAAGCAGTGGTCTTCCTCGAGGCGAGGTCAAGATCAGGCACCTTACCCATTTTGCTTTCTTCCGTTACATTAAGTTCTCTTTGAAATGAATCTAGAGTATAACTCTTATCATAAAGCGACTACTCCATAACGAAATCATCAAAAGACCTGGCAAAGTATTGAGGATCATATCGATTCTCGACTCACGCCATCAATATATCCTCCAACCAATTTGAGCTCCCCAAGAGATTTATCATTTGCTCTACATGGTCATGCATCGAATCGCTTTCCTTCATAGAACTTGGACATAATAAATTTTGTCAAATTACGACAAACCATTTTGTCCGACTTCACACGATTTCCCGAGATTTAGCCATATTGTGGCTGCATCATCTATCTCGACACCGAGTTGCAAGGACTCGCACATGGTGACCAAGAGAAGGCACCGCTTGGTATGATTTTGTGATGATTCTGTATTGTTTTACGTGTCATTTTCTATGGTTTGTCCTATTTATGCCGCTGGTTTGATTAAGATTTATCGATTCGACTTATTTCGCTCGCTTCGATGTTTTGTAGGAAAACGGCAGAAAATAGGATGAATTGGATCCGCCAAGAATCAATTATAACGAAGAGCATCTCAACAGGAGTTCAGAGGTGAAAACTGTGCGCCTAATCGGAGTTTAGACGAGGGAGAACGAGTCGAACATCAAAAGCTGCGACGGCACCCCGTCGATGGCGCAGCGGCTCACAAGACGCCTGCAAGCACATCGCCGCCCAGCGCTACCCACAGACGCCCAGCCGCACGCCTGCGCGCCCGCCCCAACGCCTGCCCACCCGGCGCCAAGGCCAGCTGGCCAAGGCCGCGGCCAAGGCCACTTCCTCCCGGCCAAGGCCACTGGCGGCCACTCCGCAAGCGCTTCAAGACTCGCCGCCTGTCTGCATCGATCACAGCAGCCTCACCCAACACCATCTTAACCGGCCGGGCTGGCCAGCCGCCATTCTTCGCTTCACACACAAGAACGCCACTACCCAGACACTCGCCCGCACAGGCAAGACAGCAGGCCAACAAAGACAACGCTACAAGACGCCCACGGCACCCAAAGGTTCGCCTCGACCGCAGCGCCACGCTTCGCTGCTGCCTCACAGACACCGCCAATGCCCATGCACGCTACTCCTCTCCGCCTCGGCGGTGTATCTCTGGGCCGCCCAGCCAGCCGCCACGCTGCCCGCCACCCGGTGCTCGATCCCATCCGACGCTGGCATCACCTCAGCCCGCGCCTCGCCTTTTCTCCACGCGACGCTATGCGCCTACCACACTCACGATCCAAATTAAGGCAGCTTCCAAGCTGTTCTAATTCTACACCATTACCAATTTGAGCCAAAGCACTATTTGTGAAGTAAGAATTCTTCCTCACCGGCTCATATTGAAGGCGAATGTATTTTGATCCGCAACACTGCAACCCGGCGCCACCTTCGCTATATATATGAGCATTTTAGGTCGAAAAGGGTTCTCGCTTTGTTTTTCTCCAACATGCAAGGGCTCTCCATCGTGCTCCTTCCGGATTTCTTCGCATTTATAACAACCGATAATAGTTAGATTTAATTCATGTCTCTTGTTCATCATCGAATAATCTTGATTTCAATTTATGCTTGATTATCGCTCTTTCGTAATCAACTTCATATGTTCTTGTTTGATGGTTTCGTGGGATTCAATTTCAAGTTGACAATGGATTGTTCTCGTGTTTCTATCAATTTACATTGCTATGATTTCTTGCTTTCGATTATTCCTCGCATTTGTTGATGATTGACGCATCATGGTTCATTTACAAGTAGATTTAGATTGGGCTTGATTTAACCCTAAGAATATGTTTGCTATTGCTTTGTTTATCGCTTTCAATTTATCGCTTTCATTGTTCAACTAGGAATTGACAACCCCGGTTTAGATTTATCGCTTTAGTAGTTTAGCTCTGGATCGACAACCCCTAGCTTAGGATGATGTAATTCTCCGATTTCAATTCTCGCATGTTCAAACCCTTGTCGGCATTAGAATGTTTAGGTTTTAATCGCTTCAGGCGCGATACTAACAATCACCCCGTTAAGTTTTCCTTGAGAGAAGACTCGTGTTAACTTACCACGCTACGATTACCTCGTAAGATTGCGAGTGAATTTGAGTGTGTTTTAGCTCGATTGTTTGTGTTGTTTGTTTTCTGTATTTCTTTCTTTCTCGCTGGTTACTTTCTCCCCAAAAGGTGATCTTGTTTTTGTTGTTGGTGTCTCAGCACGGTGGTTACCAAGCAGACGGATGTGGTCAAACAGCTGGGAGGAAAGTTCGTCAGATTGGGCAAATTCTTCACGAAGCATGAGCCCGTTCTCGACCATGTCGAGGATATCACCTGCTTACGAGCAACAATATGGTTCGGGTGTGAATAACCAACCCAACTCGTAAAATGTGGATTCAACCCGACTCAGGATTATCGATCCACACAGCCAGCAGCCTCCTCCTCACTCGACTCCTGGATGGTGGGAACCACAACATGATTATGGGTGTGATCCACATCAGCCACAACCTCCACCGCAAAGACGAGGATCGCCTCACAATCAATACCGGATCAACCACCTCCACCGCAAAGATCCAGACCACAACAACCACCTTCATCTCAAGATTCATACTGCAGCACCACCTCCACCTCAAATGCCACTGGGATGTGGATGCCGACGATAATTAAAATCAGCGCCATGTCAAATTAGAAATGATGACCGAGAAGTCTGGACGAGTTGTCGCAACAAGATGCAAGTGAGCCTCCAAGCTCACCCATGAGGCTCAAAGCGACCATCGACCATCGTGAGTTCGCCATTGGACGATAGAGACGAACTCTTGAGCGCTTAGAGGCACAAATGGGACTGGTTGCTACGAAGTGGTTTGAGTATCAACAACAACGCAGCGAGGGAACTTCCAAACCAATCCGTCAGTCCAGTGGTCACCGCTTTGAAAGTGACCCAATTGTTGAAGATGTGGTGGAGAGACACCAAGATCCACGCTGCTGCCAGAGGAGGTGGAAATTATGAAGAATGGGCACGTGAGGATGAGGAGCAAAATCGAGCCACGAGGAAGTTGATACTAGACGGCCGACGAGGAAGAGTGGGCACTCGAAGTTGATGACATGCCAAACCCACTTTGAGGTGAAAGAGCTACCCAAACACTTGGAGGAGGATGAAGAAAGGTCAAAGGTTGAGGTAGTTTCTATAATTTGTCAACATCTTAATTTACCAAAGTATTGTGTCAGGAGTAGTTATTTATTTTACTTTGGAAAATAAAATGTTTGATTTGAGCTTAATTGATGTATTACTTGCTTTCTTTACTATCCTCCGCTCTATAAGGTTGCTACCGACGCCCGGGCCGAGATGGTATTCTCAGAGGTGAAGGACTATGGATAGTCCGTTGTTGATCGGAACACGCGGCTCACGACGTTAACCGAGTACTGCGGGAGTTACCCACCGGATGTTTTTATTTTTTCTTTCTTCTCTTTTGCTTGTTTCTTGTTCTTTGATCCGTCTGTCTTTGTGTTAGTTTTGCTCGAAATTGGGAAGGAGTTTGCATGATTTTCATCGCCGGTGAGATGAAACCGTGATGCTCCAACGCTACAACAACATATCTGCCGATTATCGTGGAAGTATCATCCTCTATTGTCATTTTGAGCTTTTGACGTTTTGAGCACCGGGACAAAGGTTCGACGTAAGTGTGGGGATGTTTACTCGCTTTTTGTGCGCTTATATATTTTCGTATGCTTAATGACGTGCCCTTGTGCTTATTTCTCGATTGTTTCGACGTAAGCTTTGTCTATGCGAATAAGTTAGATCTTGATTTGTGCAATCGAACTCGTGGTATTGGTCAAACCTTGATGTATTCTCGCTATCTTGTTGTTACATTTTGAGTATAATGAATTGACGAGACCGTGATCGATAGAAATTGAATAGGGGTAAATTGATGTGATTTGTCCGCTAATGTTAGGGTAGTGTTAACATTGTAGGTCGCTTATATACTTGTTTCATTTTATTTATATAAAAAAAATGTGAAAAGAAGAAGTAAATGAGGAGAATGAAAGCTCCAGATCTTGTTGAGATTGTTGAAATGGAGGATGGATTCGTCCTCTTTCTCGTAATTTGAGAAATGGACATGGAAACCACGTTAGGAGACTGAGTTCATCGAGAGTTCACCTTCAATATTGTTCCAAAATCATTAAAACATTCTTTGTGCTTTATAAAAGAAACTTGTTGCTAAAGGTGACACATTAGTTAGTTCACCCTAACTGAGAGAGTTGGGTCCGAAAGTAGATTACCTTTATTTATTGAAGTCAATTGTCGTTCTTGATTTATTTCGCATTATCTTGAATTGTAAACACCAAGTTTGGGGAATTGCAAAAGAGATTTGATTGATTAGAATAAGAGTTGTTGCATGAATTATCTTCCTATTCTTATTAGTATAGACTTTTCTTGAGGATAAGCAAATGGATAAGTGTGGGGAGTTGTTTGGTATGATTTTGTGATGATTCTTGGTATTGTTTTACGTGTCATTTTCTATGGTTTGTCCTATTTATGCCGCTGGTTTGATTAAGATTTATCGATTCGAACTTACTTGCTCGCTTAGATGTTTTGTAGGAAACGGCAGAAAATAGGATGAATTGGATCCGCCAAGAATCAATTATAACGAAGATCATCTCAACAGAGTTTGTAGGTGGAAACCGTGGCGCTAATCGGAGTTCGCATTTAGGGAGAACGAGTCGAACGCCAAAGTCACAAGACGGCACCCGTCAGCATGGCGGCGCCAAGACGCCTGCGCGACACGCCACCAGCTGCCAAGCGCGACCCTCAAAGACACGCCCACGCCCACGCGCCCTAAGCGCCACCGCAAGGCCTTAGCGCCCGCTTCCCAACAAGGCCGCCGCTGAGCTGCTCGCCAATTTCCTCCGACGCTAAAGGCCAGCCGGCCGCCACCCGCGTTGCCCCCGGCCGCCGCCTGGTCCGGGCGCTGACCGCGCAGCGCATCACCCATCATCTCTCTCAGCCGGCGCTGGCTTAGCCAGCGCCTGGGCCTTCACGCCACAGACTGCGAACGCCACCAGCCAGACACCGCCCGCTCACAGACTCTCGTCACAAGGCCAACAAGACAACGCTACAGACGCCTCGCGCGCCTGCCAAAGACTCGCTCGATCAGTAGCGCCCGCTGCCTGGCGCTCCGTGGCCCCACAGATGCCCATGCACGCCAACTCCGCACAGACTGGCGCGCCAGACTTCCCTCAGCCACCACGCCGCCCGCCACCCGGCGCCGATCCCATCCGACGCTGGCAACACCTCAGCCCCGCTCACGCTTTCTCCGTGCGACGCTGAACTGCCCGGCTACCACTCACGATCCACCGAGCGTTGTTTCCAAGCTGTTCTAATTTACTCGCTACTCAATTTGAGCCTTCATTTGTAAGTAAGAATTTTCCTCACCGGCGCTCATATTGAAAGCGTATCGTATTTGATCCGCATCACTTGCAACCGCGCCACCTTCGCTAATATATATATGAGCGCTTATGTCGAAAAGGGTTCTCGCTTTGTTTTTCTCCACCGCTGCACGGCTCTCCATCAAAGCTTCCTTCCGATTTCTTCGCATTTACAACAACCAGATAATAGTTAGATTTAATTCATGTTCTTCGTTCATCATCAATAATCTTTATTTCAATTTATGCTTTGATTATCTCGCTCTTTCGTAATCAACTTCATATGTTCTTGTTTGATGGTTTCGTGGGATTCAATTTCATAAGTGACAATGGATTGTTCTCGTGTTTCTATCAATTTACATTGCTATGATTTCTTGCTTTCTATTATTCCCTGCTTTTGTTGGACGATCGACGATCATGGTTCATTTACAAGTAGACTTAGATTAGGCTTGACGAACCCTAAGAATATGTTTGCTATTGCTTTGTTTATCGCTTTCAATTTATCGCTTCATAGTTCAACTAGGAATTGACAACCCCTGGTTTAAATTTATCGCTTTAGTAGTTTAGCCTCGGATTGACAACCCCTAGCTAGATGTTTGTTTAATTCTCCGTATTTCAATTTCGCATGTTCAAACCCTTGTTGGCATTAGAATGTTTAGGTTTTAATCGTCAGGCGCGATACGAACAATCGCCCGTTAAGTTTTCCTTGAGAGACGACTCGTTAACTTACCACGCTATGATTACCTCTCATTTATTGCGGTGAATTTGAGTGTGTTTTTAGCTCGATCAGTACCGCCATTCTATTTGTTTTGTCCCATTTCGTGCTCTTTGCGCCTCCTCATCGAGAGATAAATCGCCCAGAGGTTTGGGACGAGGTGTAGTGAGTATATATAAATTTTCTTCAAGTGAGAACATTCTCAATGTTTCATTTCACTCGATAAAATTTTAGACGGATAAGGTATTTTGTGCAAGCATATTGATAATCGTGTAAGAGACATGTCCGAAAAGACAATGTAAACACATAAGCATACGATCACACATAATTCAGAATAATAATATTGTAACCTTTTATAAAACAATATTAATCAAACCTCCAATCGCCCAGGAATCCTACACGCAGCCACGCGCATGGACGCTACACACGAACCCCGACTGCACTAAAATATACCTTTAGTCGTTTAATTTCAATCCATGTCAACTTATCCTTATGATAAATGAAATTAATGATTGGACCTACTAGACCACATCACTATCACAAGAAGGACTTTGTGGGAAGTTGTACTGAGGTGATGTCTAAGCAATGACCACAATTTTAACAACAGAAATGAATTTTAGAATTGGCATACTCACTCGGACCATACCGCTCCAACTCAAATTCTTTTGTTATCTCATTTTAAAACTATCTCTAGAGAACTTATGAAAATCGCACATGTAAGTCACGCGTGTGACGCTACACATGAAACTTGATTCACAAACTCGGATTCGGGCCAAAAATCGGGTTTGGGCTGTAAATTGGGTTTGGGCTGGTCGGCCCAAGATGGTTAGACCGCCAGGGCACAGCACCACGCGCCAGCCCCGCCGCCGCCTCGCTGCGCCGCAATGCCTTGCCGAGAAAATCGCTGGCATTGAGGTTTCTGCGCGAATCTCGCTACCGAGGTCGCCGAGCCGCCAAGGCGCGTCAGGCGAGATTCACGCCCCACGCCGCCCATGCGGCATGCCGCTCGCGATCGCAAGGCACTCGCGAGGGACGCCGGGATCTCACGCGAAAAAATGGGAGCACCCCACGCACGCAAGACACGGGCGCGGCGCCCGCGACCCGCCTCGAGCACCGCCGAGCACGCACGCCGCCAGTGGTGCCGAGGTATCCACGAGCGAGCGCCCGCCGACGCTCGGGTCACGCCGAGCCGCGCGCCCGCTCGCTACCCCGCTGATCGCCGCCCGCCGCGCCGTCACGCGGGCAAGGCGGCGAAGCGCCAGGCACGCCGAGCGTGTTGCCGCCGCATCGCCTTTGCGATCGGTTCCGGCGTACTCGCCATCTCGCTCTTCATGCCGCTCGTTTTCTTTACGTATAAGATTTAACGGTGGAAAAAATCTAATCTAACCACGGATTTTCTCGCAGAAAAACAAAACCGACAAAAATAAAAACGAGCCACGATGAACGCACGGATTCACAATTAATTAATTGCGCACGTTATAATCAAACGTGATTAATCCAACAGAGCCAAGATCACGATCCTGTGCTCGATACTAATTGTAGGGAAAACTTATTTTAACCATCTCCCGATGATCTATCTTGGATGTTTAATTCACCATACATTGATTATATCCCTAGCATGCACCTATATAATTAACTGCAACACGTAGGGGTTTTCCCGTATTTACCTACGAATCTGTCGGGATAGAACGGATCAAGACTCGTGCTTTGATCTTCTGGACTGTATCTCGGTTGCCCAATCTTCAATATCGAGTGAGGATAATCTATGGAGAATGCTATAGAAAAACCACCCTTTTTCTCTCTATTATTTTCAAAAAATTCCTCACCAAAACACTATGGCAATTTTCGAGAATTATGATTGAGGATCAACCTAGATTTTCTCTCTTACCTTATATTTATAATGAACTACAAAATCCTAGAAGGAAATGATCTATGCATATCCCATAAATATATTAATATCCTTTAGGATAAAGAGAATCAAATCATTATCCATAGAGAGAGAGAGGCAGATTTCACCCAGCACAGTCTCAGATGGGCCACCTCAGGATCAAATGCAAGGAATAAAGATGGGCCTCAAATAAATTAATTATCTTATATTCAGCCTAGAACATAAATTAATTTATAAACATTCATTCATGCCACTAGAGAATAAATGCCGACTTACCCTTTATTACCGGGTTGAGCTCTGGGCAGACTTAGACATTACGAATCCTCAGATTTAAGATATCGACGTCCATTAATTATTTAGAGCATTCGATCGCTTAAAATAATTAATATCTTTAATTCCTTAAGTAGTACCACCAACCTTATTATTGTACTTGATCTAACTCAACTTGCAAGGTTTAGTACAATAAACCTTTGAGCTCCTTAAGGATCGCCATCATCCTAAACGGATACGGTGACTGATATAGATAACTGGCATGACATACAAGCACCGCCACCACCCAAGATGCGAGAATATTGGGTTAAATCATGTAACCCTCACCCATAACAAGTCAAAGTGATGGTCAAGAACTCATACTCACCTAATACCTTATCGAGGTTTAGATCATCGTAAGTCACCGAGATCTAGGTTCTTCACGACTCGGCCGATAGAAGAACTCATCTCATCTCGGATCCATCAATACGCCGAGACGCATCAAAGATAGACAAGCAACCAAGTCAAGTCACTTTATCTATACCGCAGCTCTATACCGACAACTCGTCCCTAAGTTGTCTCGGTGTGATACTTTTTATATCTCATTGCTCGACCAATCATACGACTTCGTGATCTTCTACACACCGTATGATCTAACTTATATATGAGATAAGGGACATAGATATATGCAATCAAGTAATCAATTCAGATATGAGATTGTAATAGTGGTAACAGAAACATTGTATACAAGCTCAACCAAACCGCGCCAAGATACTGTAATCCAACAATCTCCCACTTATACTAAAGCAAACTTTAGTATGCAATGTGTCTCTACTAGCTATTACAAACAAAACCATCACTTTGCTTCTCCCACTTATAAAAAATATCCTTTCTAAGTGGGTGCCATCATGCGCAATCCAAGTCCTCGAACATGCACTTCGGAGACTTTTTGTGTGTGCTCTTCGTGAATGGATCCGCTAGGTTATCCGTCGATCAATCTTTTCAATCAGCACGCCCCTCGCCTAACGATTTCGATGACATGGTACTTCTCTCTATATGTTTGGTTGCTCTTGTGGGTCAGGGTTCCTTCGAGATTACACATCGCACCGAGTTATCACAAGAACTATGATACTCTGGGCAAACCAGTACCACACCTAGATCCATGAGGTAGTTCTCGAACCATACAGCCTCCTTAGCAGCCTCCTGCCGCCATATTCGGCTTCCATGGTAGAGTCCGCAATGCATCGCTTTGCACTTCGCCAGATACGGCTCCACCTCCCAAGGTAAACACATAGCCCCGACGTAGACTTTTTCTCATCACGGTCACCTTGAAAATCCGAGTCCGAATAACCCAAAGGCATTAGACTTTTCAGATGGTAAACCAGCCTATAATCTCGAGTCCTTTTCGTGTACTTCGAGTATATGCTTTTATCGCAATTCAATGAGCTTGTCCAGGTTAGATCGATATCTAGCTACTATGCCTACCGATAGCGTATATCGGGCCTCGCATAGCATTGCATACATGAGACTTCCCACGGCGAAAGCGTAAGGAACTTATCTCATTTCCCTATCTCCTTTGCGTCATAGGTGGTCGCCTTAGATAAAGAAACGCCATGCCCGAAAGGTAGCAATCCTTTCTTGGCGGTCCGCATAATAAAATGAGTAATCACGTTGTCAATGTAAGATGCCCGAGATAAGCTCAACATTTTCCTCTCGCGATCTCCGTAAACCTTGATCCCAAAATGTACGCTGATCTCCTAAGTCTTTCATTTGAAATCGATCGGATAACCAACTCTTTACGCCCGATAACAACTGCATTGTTGCCAACCAGAAGAATGTCATCTACGTAAAGCGCGCTGGTGGTGCGTTCTAGCGCGGCATGCCCACCCATTTTGGGCCGATTCGACCCAATTTCGGCCGAAACCAGGTTTTTCGCCCGACCGGATCGCTTCACCGTTTCGACCCATTTTCAATTTTGGCCTAAATCCGCTGACGAATCCGTCCGCGCCTGCGCAACACGAGGCCTGCTTTGAGATTTTTGAAGATCTCCACTTTGCATATTTATATAATAAATTAGGCAGAAGTATAGATCCACGAGCGGGCCGCGATGAACTAATTTATTTTATTTTTATCGCTCAAAGCATGTCATGGATATTTAAATTATGCAAAAGCATGCTATGTATGTTTAATTACGAGATAAACATGTTATATGTTTTCATGATTGACGCGATAGTAAACATGCTAGGTTTATCCCATTTTCAAGCATATTTTAGAATTCCGCGAGCATGTTTTACATGTTGAGTTCTATAGAAAAGCATTCTAGGATTACGTGATCTCGTATGGACAAACCTTTTGAAATAAAAGACTAAGCAAGTAACCCGACATATTAATTTTTTTTAAAAGTAAAATGTCAAGACCTCCACTTTTTGATCTCTAAACAAAGTGATACGACCGTGAGTAAACGCCCACACGCTGCGGCTTGCTTGCAATTGCTTTTCATAAGTTTGTTAGATGAGATTTTTAAATAAAACATTTTAATCTATTGAGAAGTGGGAGTTTCATGTAAACGCCCACACGCTGGCTTGCATATGCGATTTTCATAAGTTCTCTAGAGATAGATTTAAAATGAGATAATAAAGGAATTTGGATTGGAAGCGGTATGGTCCTAGTGAGTATGCCAATTCTAAGAATTCATTTTCTGCTCTTAAAATTATGGTCAATGCTTAGACATCACCTCAAGTACAACTTCCCGCGAAGTCCCTTCTTGTGATAGTGATGTGGTCTAGTAAGGTCCAATCATTAATTTCATTTGTCACAAGGATAAGTTGACATGGATTGAAATTAAACGACTAAAATGTATATTTTAGTCCGGTCGAGGATTCATGTGTAAACGCCCACACGCTGCGGCTTGTATGTGGAATACCTTGGGCGATTGGAGGTTTCAATTAATATTGTTTTATCAAAAGGTTACAATATTATTGTTACTAATTATGTGCGATCGATGCTTATGTGTCTACATTACTTTTCGATATGTCTCTTACACCGATTATCAATATGCTCGCACAAAACTCTATCTGGTCCAAATTTTATCGAGTGGAAACGAAACATGGAATATGTTCTATCGCCAAGAACACATGTTTGTTCTCACTACTCCCAAACCCGATGCCCTTCATCGACGATCGACTAATGAGCAGCGAGAGTCAAGCGACTTTGCATAAGTCAAACAATATGGCCAAGTGCTATATGATGACCATAATGTCCAAAGGTTTGCGTACCGCAAAGATCCGATGGTAGACGCGATCGAAATATGGTCAAGTCTCGAGAGTAAGTTTGGGTAGTCGGATCGGACATCCGCCCACACAATGAGAGAAATCTGCATGTAAGATGGAAGAATGAAGTTCGTCCATGAACATGTCTCCCACACGACTCATCTCATGGATAGTCTTGATTGGGCTGGGAGGAGGTATTGACGGCGAGGCCAAGGTCAATATCATCCTCAACATACCGCCCAAGTCTTTTGAGAACTTTCGTGAACGCGATCATGAGCAGGACCGAGTATACACTTAGTCGCTGTTTAATGATCTCGTGGTCATGGAAGGAGTCATGGGTAAGGAGCACATGCCCTTTCTAGCACATCTAGGGCCCAAATTTTCATTTGAAAATGGAAGAAGAAAAAGGGGCACCAAAGGTGGTAGAGGCAAAGGAACTAGTGGGAGTAATGGGAGCAAGAACATGTCTGCCACTAGAGGCTTGAAAAAGCCAAATGAGAGGGGCAAGTGCTTCAAGTGCGGCAAGACTGGGCATTAGAAGGCCAACTGCCCTATGCTCAAGGCTCAAGGTACACCATTTGCTTTAGTAACGGAAACATGTTTAGCGACTTGTTCTACTCATTCATGGTTAGTAGATACGGGTGTGACTGATCATGTTTGTTACACCTTGCAGGGGTTCCTGCGGACAAGGGAGCTGCATGATGGCGAGAAAACGATCTCCATTGGCAACGCGGCGAAACTCGAGACCGTTGCAGTCGGAGATGTTACTTTATGTTTTGATAAGACAGTTTTACTTTTAAAAGACGTTTTATATGTGCCGGAGTTTCGGCGAAACCTTATTTCAGTTTCGAAACTATTTATTCATGGATATTCAGTTGTTTTTGAAAGTGGTGTTTCTATCATAAGAAATGACGAAGTTATCTGTGGTGGCACTTTACGTTGCCTATTTCGTTCTGGGGGTATGCTTTAGAAACAGCGGCATACTTGCTAAATCTAGTACCATCCAAGTCAGTCGAAAAGACCCCTTTCGAGTTGTGGTTTGGGCGCAAGCCTAGTTTAAACTACATAAGGATATGGGGCAGTCCAGCACATGTGCTGAACAAGAAGGCTGATAAGTTGGAGTCTAGATCTGATGCAAGGCTATTTATTGGCTATCCTAGAGGAACGAAGGGTGGTTATTTCTATAGTCCTAAGGATCAGAAGGTCATTATTAGCACTAATGCCCGATTCTTAGAAGAGGACTATATGAGAAACCATAAATCCAAAGTTGAAATCATTCTTCAAGAATTAGAAGATGATCGATTCCACCATCGATTAAGCCAAAGGTACGAGATGTCGTGTCTAGTGGGAGGATCGACACCGATACTTCAAGAAATTGAAGTGGGTCGAGTTCCATCGAGATACTGGAGTGGCTCCTATCCAAAGAAGTTTTGCAAGATAGAGAACTACAGTTACCGCACCCACCGCTGCCATTGTGCGTGAGCGCCTAGTCGTAGTGGGAGGGTTGTTCGTCAACTCGAGCGATTTATGTTCGTGGGTGAATCTTCGGATTTAGTCCCGTGAAACAAGGTGCAATAATTGACCCATGGACATACAAAGGAGGCAATATAAGACATTGATGCAAGACCATGGCACACCGCTATGGACTTAGAAATTGAGGATGTATACGAAAAGACACCTCTACCAGATGGCAAGGAAGCCATAGGTAGTAAGTGGGTATACAAGAGGAAGAGAGATTCAGATGGAGAGGTTTCGCTTTTAAAGCCGTGCTTATGCAAAAAAGGGTACATTCAGATTGAGGCATCGATTTCGATGAGGCCTTTTCACCGTAGCAATGCTCAAGTCCATCGTAATTCTTTCTAGCCATAGCAGCCCACTTAAACCTTGAGGTTTGGCAATGGATGTGAAAACCGCTCTAAACGTTACCTGAAGAAGGTAGATACATCTATATGCAGCAACCGAAGGTTATGTGATGAAGGGTGAGAGCATCTAGTATGGAAGCTTAAGAAGTCCATTTATGGACTTAAGCAAACTTCACGATCCTAGAACTTACGCTTTGACGAGGTGGTAAAGTCCTATGGATTTACCCACTGTTTAGCTTAAAGTTGTGTGTATCGCTTAGATATCAACGATGACGCAGTATTTTTGCACTTTACGAGATGAAACCTTATACTTAGCAACAATGTGAAGTTGTTATCGATGTAAAGAGTTGGTTATCCGATCGCTTCAAATGAAAGACTTAGGAGATGCAAGCAGACATTCTGGGATCAAAGTTTATCGAGATCGCAAGAGGAAAATGTTGAGCTTATCTCGTGCGCCTTACATTGATACCGTGATCATTCATTTTAGTATGCACCGCCAAGAAAGGATTGCTACCTTCGTATACGGCGTTCCTTTATTCAAGGAGCGCCACCTATGACCGCAAAGGAGATAGAAGAAATGAGACAAGTTCCTTACGATCCGCCGTGGAAGTCTCATGTATGCAATGCTATGCATGAGTGATCGCTCACTTTTATAACACTAAAAAGTGTAAGTATATAGGTAAGTCGAGCATCGATCCATGTGGATTGTAATACGAAAACACAGAAGCTAGCTCAATGGTAATTCATCATTATTCAAGCACAGAAAATGGGTGAAAGGTTTAAGGGCTTCGAAATTCAATCCAAAGCAGATGTAACCAAGCAGAAAATAAAATAACGCAAACAAAACACTCGGATGGTAAAAACAGATAAGGACGACTAACCCTAGGGATGCATTAATCCTATCCACAACGTATGTTTATCCTGCTCCTATTAACCAATTTTAATCCAGACAAGATGGAAGATCACATATATAACCGACAACTTCGTTACGATAATTGCGGTGAGATTACTAGTGTTCCCTATTATCATACGCCTCTAGGTGAAAACAAGCAACCCAAACAGATCACAAAGAATATGCTTCCTACGAATATCCTATCTCACCACGACTCAAGGCTTTTTCAGATCATGCATTCAAGATCGATCGACAATTAATACAGCTACGTAATTAACCGGCAACTAGATATGCATCAAGATTGATCAGAAATTAACACATATAAATAAGCACCAAGAATCATGAATCAATGCCTGGAAGGTAAATAGCGATAACAGGAATCACAACATATAGGATAGGATCATGCAAACCCTAGGATTAAAACGGAAATCTAGCTGTATATAATAAACGTAAATAAAATACGATTTAACCATAAAAATAGAAATTAAATGCATAAAACCCGTGATGAAGCGTTGGATGAAAAATGGTTGGTCTTGAATCCAATCCCAAGCGAAAGAACGGAAAACAACGGAAAACGATCGGTCAAAACGTTCCGATCGATAACAAAGCGATAAACTAAACTAGAACAATGCAAGAATTAAATCTAGAATTAAACGGAAGCTAAAGAAAATCAAAACTGAGGAAAAACTGAATAAATCTGTTCTGGGGCGTGTCTGGGTCTAAGGAGGCGCAAGGGGGTGTGCTCCCCTATTTATAGATAAGGGTGGAAACACTAATTTCTCTTCTCGCCGCCTGCTCTCATGATCGCTTCCTCGCGGTCGCTATCTCGATCATGAGGAATATCCTGCCGCTTCTTTGCTCGCGGCCGCCTCTGCGTCAAGATGAGTTTTCGCGACCGCTAGCGGTCGCTAGCCATGGCCGCAGAAATCGACACAGGAGTTCTCGGCGGGGCTTGTTCGCCGCTGCATGAGGTCGGGTCGCGGCCTCGCTTAGTTCTCACAGTTGTTTAGCGGCCAGCCTAGCGGTCGCTAGTCGGGTCGCTAGGAATGTGGCGCTTGTGCATTTTGGCTCGTGCTTCGCTCCTTGCTT
Organism: Salvia rosmarinus; assembly: GCA_036937905.1. Classification (NCBI taxonomy): domain Eukaryota; kingdom Viridiplantae; phylum Streptophyta; class Magnoliopsida; order Lamiales; family Lamiaceae; genus Salvia; species Salvia rosmarinus. The sequence continues at coordinate 19,798 of JAODLM010000633.1, forward strand.
CGATTTTCAACATATGGACCTACACAACACCAAAAGAACACCCAAGAGCAAGATCTTCTAGAAATAGATAAAACATTAAGAATCGATACATAAACGCACATTAAATGATCTAAACTCATCTTTAAATATCAACAATAAACGTGTAAAAAGCGTGTTTATCAATGAGGACCGATATCTGCTATGGCAGGCATAGTAGCTAGATATCGCCTAACCTCGACAACTCATTGGATCGCGGGAAGCATATACTCAAGTACCCAAAAGGACTCGAGATTATAGGCTAGTTTACCATGCGAGATAGTCTAATGCCTTTGGGTTATTCTGACTGGATTTCCAAGCCGACCGTGATGAGAAGAAGTCTACCTCGTGCTATGTGTTTACCTTGAGGAGGAGTCAGATCCCGGTGGAGTGCAAAGAAGCGATGCATGCGGACTCCACCATGGAAGTTTAATATGTAGCCGCTTGGAGGTCGCTAAAGAGGCAGTATGGTTCAAGAACTACCTCATGGATCTAGATGTGGTACCGGTTTGCCCAAGAGAATCATAGTTTCATCGTGATAACTCTGGGTGCAGCGGCAAACTCAAGGAACCACGGAGCCACAAGGCAACGAAACACATACGAGAAAGTACCATGTCATACGAGAAATCGTTAGACGAGGAGACGGCCGATAGAAAAGATTGGTACCGGATAACCTAGTTGATCCATTCACGAAGAGCCTTCCGCAAAAAGTCTACGAATATCATATACGAGGACTTGGATTGCGCAAAATGGCACCCACTTAGAAAGGAAACTTTTGTATAAGTGGGAGAAGCAAAGTGATGGTGTTGTTTGTAATAGCTAGTAGAGACACATTGTATACTAAAAGTTTGCTTTAGTATAAGTGAGAGATTGTTGGATTTGTATAATCGGAAGCGCTTTTGGTTGAGCATGTATACAATGTTTCTCGTTACCACTATTACAATCTCCTATCCGAATTGTTTACTTGATTGCATATGTATGTCCCTTTATCTCATATATAAGTTAGATCATACATTGTGTTGTAGATCACGTAAGTCCGTATGATTGGTCAAACTTAATGAGATATAAAAAGTATCACAAACCGAGACAACTTGAGGACGAGTTGTTGGTATAGTCATGTATAGATAATAAGTGACTTGACTTGGTTGCTTTTATATCCGGTAACGCCTCTCGACGTATTGATGGAACACAAGCTGAGACGAGTTCTTCTATCCGACCGTCGTGAAGAACCTAGATCTCGTGACTTACGCTGATCTAAACCCCGATAAGGTATTAGGTGCATATGAGTTGTCGACCATCACTTGACTTATTATGGGCGAGGGTTACATGAGTTAACCAAAGATTCTCTCGATCTTGGGTGGTGGCGTTTTGTATGTCATGCTAGTTACCTTGTCGAGTCACCGTATCCGCTTAGGATGATGACGCCCCTTAAGGAGCTCAAAGGTTTATTGTACTAAACCCCGCAGTTGAGTTATCTCAAGTACAATAATAAGGTTGAGTGGTACTACTTAAGGAATTAAAATAATTAATTATTTTAAGCAATGATCATCAGAATAATTAATGGACTTACGATATCTTAAATACGGGGATTCGTTAAGTCTAAATGCGAGCCCGACTCAACTTCGAAAATAAAGGGGTAAGTCAACATTTATTCTTGAGTGGCATGAATAAATGTTTATGAATTAATTTATGTTCTGGGCTGAAAATAAGATAATTAATTTATTTGAGGCCCATCTTTATTCCTTGCATTTGATCCCTGGGCTGGCCCATCCAGGCCTTTTAGCTTAGAGAAATTCGATCCCCTTCTAATAGAGTCCCTATGGGACTCTACTTGATCCTCTCTATCTTAAGTGATATGATTATATTTATTAGATATGCATAAATCCTATCTAGATAGGATTTAGGAATGCATTATAAATATAAGGTGAGAGAGAAAATAAAGGTTAATGCTCAAGCAAATATTTTCGAGAATTATACTCCCATAAGTAAGGATTTTCGAAAATCTTGAGAAGAGGTAGAAGGCGAATTTCTATAGCACTCTCCATAGATTGTCCTCACTCGCCATTGGAGTTTAGGCAATCTGGATACAGTCCAGAAGATCAAAGCACAAGTCTTGATCCTTTCTTCCCGATGATTCTGTGTAAACACGAGAAAACTCCTAAGTGTTGCAATTAATTATATAGGTGCATGCTAGGAATATAATCAATGTATGGTGAATTAAACATCCAAGATAGATCCTCGGAAGAGGGTTAAAATCGATTTCCTACGCCCAACCCGCCTCTTTCTTATTTTCCACCTCCCGTGATCGCACTGCTTGCTCGATATCTCTAACCTTATCCTTAACAATCTGGTCACTCCTTAGAATAGTGATCGCATGAGCCTGATGGGATTGGCTTGGAAGTTTCCCCCCTGCACCTTGATGCAACAACTCGTTAAGCTTACTAGCAATCTATCCCATTTGCGTCTCTAAACGCTTAATTGTGGAATCTTGAGCATCCAATCTTTGGGCGAACGTATCCTCCCAAGATGGCCTTTGAGGTGGTGGTGGAGGTGATCGCTGATACTGCTATTGTTGTGGGAATTGCTTGTCACGACCCGACTAATTAATTATGAGATTAACTAACTAATCGTGCCTCGATCGATTAGGACATTAAAATTTTGGACAAATGAACAGGTTAAATGCAACAAATTTTCGACAAACGGGCTATATAACCCCTAGAATATGGTTAAACCAACCTACATACAAAAGATAACCAACAACAGCAATAACAATAAATGAGGACACAGCCTCCATAATACATATATATATATATATATATATATGTGTGTATTAGAAACATTTACAAGGTTTCTCAAAAGTATGATTTAAAGCTTTTCAAAGTTGACAGCGGAAGAGTAGTGAATGTCATGTATGAAGACACGACATTCAGGCACAAATATGTACAACAAAAAGGAAACAACTAAGCTCAGCTCCAAGCCCACACCTCTTCCACGCTCAACCTGCATCAATTAAAACATTTTTCGGGTATGAGTACCAAAGAGTACTCAGTGGGTAAATGCCAAACATAACTTTCAAAACTTATAACTTTCTTCCAAATAAGAAACTAGAAAACAATTGGAATCATTGTTTCATAAAGATCTTTCATTATTAAATCACCACACTTTCTTTCTTAAAACATACCGGCATCACATACCCGAGTTGGTCCCAAGGATCTCAACTACGGTCATACCCTATCACGCTATTTGGCATCGAAGTAAGCCTCCTCCCAATACCATGGCAGCTTACATTTGCAAGCTCTCACCATAAACCTGCACAAGACATAATATTTTCCTACCGTAGATAGGTAAATCATTATACCCACAAAGTGGTAAAACATTCATTTACAACATATTAATAATGTGGTGATTGAAAATACTTTCATAATATCAATAATTTCAAAGCATAACATTAACTTTGCTCAAATGAATTTGCAAGGCATTACCCACTTGATGACATTTAGTCCAAAAGGTTCGTTTCCTCGTCCTTTACTTCCCGATTTTCTTTGCTTGATCCTTGTAACATAAGATTATTATTTAATTTAGTAACCTTCCTTATTCATTTAACTATTGATCAATAGTTACCGATTAAAATTTCAAAATGTCTTACTAATATCAAATTCTACCGAAATTTCTGCAGAGTAACGCTTGTAATATGAATAACCCAATTACTCCAAACTCATCCAATTTAGTCCCAAACTCTCCAATATCATCAACATATACTTAAATATACATATAAAAACTTAAAACAAGTTTAAACTTGTAATACCCCGAATTTCTGGGCTTAAAAATTTCGAAAATAAAGAAGGAACAGTACGATAGAAACGAGTATGAAAGTGAACGTCGGTAATTGTCAATTTTGAAAAAAACGAAATTTCTCTTGAAATTTTGAACGAAATAATTTTTAAATATGTTTTTAAGCATATTTAGGATATTATTTACACTAAGGAAGAAAAAGAAATATTTTTCCTTATTTAATAGTGATTTTTGAAAATTTAAAGTATAAAGAATTAATTTGTGATTTATTATGTGATCACTTGATTTTATGTGATGAGTTGTCATGTTTATCTTGTAGTATATGATAAGATAATTATCTTGTACACCAAGCATGAGGTGGATGTGATAAGGATGGAAAATAACATTTTTAAGATAAGATTTGCTATGATATTTTCATAAAAGGTAAGATAAGGTCATGATTAATTAAGAGATAATGTTTATCTCTTAGAAATGTGTAGAAATGTGTAGAATATCATAGGAGATAATATTTTAAATATTAGTTGCATGATTTTCGAAATTGGAGTATTATTTTATGTGGATTTCGAAAATTACAATTTTTATGTGATAAATGTATTAAATAATTTATTTAATTATATAATTGATAAATATAATGATTCTAGATCAATCTTATCTCCTAGAAATTATGAAAATTTCGAAATTAATAAAATAAAGTAAGAATGGAATTTTATGAAATTAAATCCTAGAAAACCCTAATTTTCGAATAAATTGGGAAATTGCTTAGAAATGTTCCAAAAATTTATTTAATGATATAATATCATTATATTTATGTAATTACTCATGAAAATAATATTGGTTATAAAAAGAATAATAGTTTGATAATTTATTCTTAGTTTTGAATTATCTGCAGATAACTTTACTATAGTACATAGAAATGACCTAAATTAATTTTCCTATGATTTATTTTATCATCTAAGATTATTATTATGTCATATAGTTATTAATTGAGAAAAATAAAATATTTGGCATATTATTTTAATAAGTGCCGAAAACTATGAATATTAGTGTGAAAATGATGAAAATATCACGCTTAATTAATGAGGAGGTATGAGTTGTATCTTATCCTATAATAGGTGTAAAGTAGTAGTAGTATACAATTTGAACAAGTAACCCAAGCCCTTGGACACTAGTGGGAGAAAATATTCAATAAAATTAAGCTTGAAAGAATTAATTTCAAACTATATAATAGTGCCACTTGTAGTTGAAATATTTGAATTTTCAAATAAAACTTTATTATATAATAATAATATAGTATGAGATAAAAAAAATAATAAAAATTTAATCCTAAACTATAGCATAGGCGACACACACACAACAATAAGTATCTATGTGATAAACTTTACACTATGTGATAAGTATGATCCAATGCATTAATTAAGAGATAAGGTGACATGATAAGGTGTTAAAGGATAAGATAAGGTTTTGTTTTCTTGTGCAAGTGGTGTAGAGATATTTCTATATAATTATTACATTACAACTTGCATATACCTATAAATATAACTTAAAGCTTCACCATTACTCATTCACAAACCATAAAATACCAAAAATTTGAGAGGAAAATTGTGAGAGTGTTCTTCAAGCTTTGATTCCAATCCTAGAGCAAATAAACCTCCGCCGATCAAATCAACTCCGATTAAGAGGTTAGAAATTTTACAAGCTTCGTATACATGTTAGAATTTATGTTATAAGCTTAGTTCATATGTGATATTTTCAAAAATTGTAGAACATATGCTAAATTTTTTAGATATTGTGTTTATATGATGTTATTAAGCATGTACTATAATTATATCACAAAATTAAGCATGCTATTAAATTCTATATATGGACCGAAAGCTTGAGGGTGTGATATGTTGATGATTATGATTTTTAATTGTTAATTTAAGCATGGAATCATGATCTAGGGTATTAATTATGCTTATATGAATTTATGTAGAATTTTTGGAAAACTTTGGTACCTAAGTCTATGAATTTCAAAATTATAGAACATGATATTATGTTGAGATATAATCCATGTTTGAGTGTTATCATAACATATTGAAAGTGTAGAATCATAATATAGTGTTGTATTTAATTTATCGATTTGTTAAAAATTTATCGACCTAAGTCCAAATTTTCAAAAGTGACTTAGAAAGATTAAATTCAATAGTCACAATAAATAAAAATTATGTTATAGTAAAGATGCTTATAGATGAGTATGTGTTGTGTGATTTTATTGGAATTTTGGAAATTATTTGCTTAGTTTAATTGTGGTTTTCAAAACTATAGGTTATAAGTATTAATGTTATAAATTTATTTTATGAGATATAATTGCATAATATGATCCAAAATGATGTTTTAAACATATTATGATTTTATGGGAATTTTAGAACAAGAATTGCACATAAAATAATAGAATTACATAAAGGAATTAAAAGTCAAAATGTTGACTTTAGTCAAAATTGTTGACTAAATTTTGACCAAGTCAAAATCGTTGACCAAAAACGTCGACCAAGGTCAAAACGCACGAAATTCGATAATACGCGATCTATGTGACGTAGACGCTTAGTAACAATGTGACTTACGCTACGTAAGTACATTAAAACGCATATTATATGCTAAAGAAATGGAATATCTCTTATATGATGAACGATTTCATAATCGACATCATTTCGTTAAGAAACGCCTAAATAAGTTCGACGTTAGCCTTTATTTGATGCATAGGACGTTATAGACGATGTTCGCCTCTATCGAAAAGTATAGGGATGTACTAAACCTCGCTTTCACATTGAAAAAGGGTCCCTTTCGGAGGAGAAAGAAGACGATAATTAAGATTAAGCGACGTAGAACTTTAAGTTCCCGAGGTGGGCTTTCTTACCAAAACCTTTATGAGCTTTGAAAATGATTTTTACAAAAGCTTCGTACTATTTTTACCGCAAAATTTTTAAGATACGATATTGTCCGCCGTAAAATGTTTTATGTTTTGTATATGTCCATACGGATTGCTTGGGGCAACAGAAAAGTATTATTTAATTCGGATCCTAAGTCGGAGGTGAAGGGAATCCTAGCTAGGTTGTGTACACTTTAGCTTCGAACCGAGTTACGGTCGATGATTCAACCTCCGAACTGCTCATGTCACCGTAAGCGTCCGGGTGAAGTGAGGCCTCCTCCCGACGCGCTAATCCATATGTCGACTGAATATACGTTGTGATGTGAAAATGTCACCAAAGCGATGATTTTGTGAAAGTAATGAAATGTATTTAGTAAGCACAAGCGCCTTTTCAAACAAAACCCTGTGTCTTCATCGTGATGTAAGCGACCACAATATTTCGTAAAGTATAAATTGTTTTCGGCATGTGTCCACTGAGTGCATTATTTGTACTCAGCCCTGCATGTTTGTTTTTAAATGTGCAGGTTGAGCAGGTGATGGAACAGAGCGGGGGTTGAGCGGAACATTTTGCCATGACGTATGATGTATTTTTGGTTCGCCTTGAGAATACATCTTCACATGCATGTCTCACACGTATTTCCGCTGCTAAACTCTTGAGACTCTGTTATCTTTTGTTACTATGTTAAAGCTTTGTAAAAGCTGCTGCTTTGTTGAAACCTTGGAACCATCTCTTATATATATATAAGCTATTTTGATCCATCGTGATTCTCGTCTCTATTTGAAACATCTATATTTCTTCATAGATGAAATGAGTTGGAAACCTTATTCTTTTCATATTCACTTAACCCAAACCCGAGTCGCGGTCCGGTAAGGATAAGCTGAACCGGGCTGTGACAAAACTCATGCATTTACAACTTAATCGCCTAATGCTCTTCAACTACATAAATAGAAAATTTCAAGAGTTTTACACTCTAAATTCCATTTAACATCAAATTTCTCATAATTATATTCATTTAGCATCAATGATCATTAATCCATAATCCATTCAAATCTTGACCAAATTTCATCACATAAAATCATAACTTTATACTAAACTTTAATTTTCTAGTTTTCATACCTTAGGTCCATAAATTCTTATAAATTTAAATTAAGCATTATTTTTATCATAGATCTCAAATATCATATCAAATACATCAAATAAAATCAAGAAATCAAAGTTCAATATATGCCCTTCATTTTCGAAATTTAGGGTTTTAGTACTAATGCATGAATTAAATTCCTATAAATTTATTTTAATCATTATTACATCCCTAAGCATGAATATCATGTCAAATAGATCAAATAAAATCACAATCATCAAGTTCATATCACATGTAATTTTCGAAAATTTCAAGAATTAAACAAACATGATTTAATTTTTATTTTCTTTGATCATATGATGTTTATAATTATTCCTAAGCATGTATTTAAGCTCAATTCAATTAAATTATAACATATGATTCACATACCAAAATTAGGGTTCATGATCAAACTTTAATTTTTCAACTTCATGAATTTAATAAATTTAAAGCATAGCATGTGTTAATTAAACTCCATAAACATAATTAACAAAAATTAAACAAATCCATCATAATCATAACCTAAAAATTTTCGAAAACCCTAACCATGTAAAACATCATATTCATCAATTCAAATCATAAAACTTAAGTTAAATCAAGTATTTACGTTGTTTGTAGTGAATTACCACTAAGTTTGTACTTAAAATGGATTAAAAGTGAAAATAAAATTTTGTGTGTGTTGTGTATGCAGCTTAAATGGATGGAGAAATAAGGTTGAAGATGATATATGATGTATATTAATGTTCTAGAATTATATAAGTGTAATTTAATGTGTATTTAAATTTAATTTCATTAGAATTATACACAAATTTCAATAATTTATAATTACACTCTAATTTTACTAAGGTTATACCTTAGCATATTTTAATTATTAGAACTATATTCCTAGTAATTAATAAAACCTAATACAATTTATATCCATAATTGAAATTAAATTCATATAGCATAATTTAAATTCTTTCATATGTAAAAATTCAACTAATTATAATCATGCTTCTAAAATTTCGAAATTTGTACCAATTAATTTTTTTATCACTAAATATTAATAAAAAAATTTATTCAAGACATTTAATAATTTAAATAATATTTCATCTCATTTTATAAGAAAAAAAAAAAACATACAAAAATAATTAATGCATTTCATAGAAAAATTTCTGTTACATACCATTTATCATTCAAATACACATAAATATTCACATAATTCGTATTTTATCGTAGCAAAACTCATTTCTAATTAATCTTTACGTTTTCTAATTTCGATTCCTTCGATTAAGATTTAATCGAATTTCTATCGATTAATAATCCTTTATGCACTACTTTATAAATTTTTAAGAAATAAATACTTTCTAAGCCCCTAATTATCCTTAATTAATCTCTAATTAATACTAAAGAATTTTCGGGTTACTACATTCCCTCACCCTTAAAAAATTTTATCCCCGAAATTTGGTACCTCATAAAATAGGTCTGGATACTTCTTCTTCATTTGTTCTTCTAGTTCCCAAGTTACCTCTTCTGGACCATGATGCTTCCATTGAACTTTTACTAAAGGAATAATCTTATTCCTTAACTTTGCTCCTTCCGGTCCGAATGCACTCAGTTCCTCTTCATAACTCAAATCGTGGTCGGGAACTATTTCATCATAATGAAGGATGTGTTGTGTCGCACACATATTTTCTAAGTTGAGAGACGTGGAAGACATCGTACGTTAGCTTAAATTTGGTGGTAACGCTAACCTATAAGCCACCGCCCAATTGCTCCAATACTCATAAGGTCCAATGAATCTCGGCTTGAGTTTCCCTTTATGCCAAAGCGATGAACCCTTTAGTTGGAGAAACTTTGAGAAAGACTTTGTCTCCTCACTCGAAATTCAATTCCATACGACGATTATCGATAAGATTTCGCCTATCTTGAGCTTCTTTCATTCTCTTCTTTATCCGTCGCATTATCTCGACCATTTCTTCTATTGCCTCGTGGCTAAGAATCTTCCGCTCTCCAACTTCGTCCCAAAGAAAGGGGTGATCTACACTTTCGCCATATAGCTCGTAGGGAGCCATATTGATCGTAGCTTGGTAGCTCGTTATTATAGCGAATTCGATCAATGGTAGAACCTGCTCCCATTGATCTCCCGGTCTAGCACCACCGCTCGAGCATATCTTCTAGCGTTTGAATCGTTCTCTTGGTTTGACCATCCGTCTGAGGATGAAAAGCGGTGCTAAAATTTAATCGAGTACCCAATTCTTTTTGAAAGGTCGTCCAAAACCGGGAGGTGAATTTGGAATCTCGATCGATGTAATTGATATCGGCACTCCATGCAAGCGAATAATTTCTCGAACGTAGATCTGTGTTAGCTTATCTGCTCCATATGTGTCACAGCCCCACAATCCTAAGTACGGATTAGCAGGGACTATAACTGTAAACATGAATGAACAAACATGGAGACTTTCTTTAATAAAAGTGTAATACATAAGACAAGTATATTCTTAGACTTTAGTACATAAATTTAGGTTCTTGCAATGAAGACATGTGATATGTACATATGACGATGTACAATCAAGGTATAAAACAATTCAATGACAACATTCCTATTGCTCAACACCGCCCATCCATCATCTCGCTCAACTCGCATATTTAAAACAAACATGCAGGTGAGTACAAGAATGCACTCGTGGACTCATGCCAAAACATTTTATTTTCTTTGAATTACATCGCCAACATCATGGTAAGACACAAGGGTTTTAGTTGAAAATGCCTTGTGCTTACTAAAATATTTTCATCGTCAGAAATCATCGCCGCCTGCATTTTTCGGGTGTGTATGATCCATATCCCTTATCTTCATTCATCATAACATTATAGTCGAACGTCGTGAAGGAGGCCTCCTCTACGACGCCGTGACCGCCGTGAATTGTCCTTACAAAGACACGGTCACCATCGGTGTACACGTTAATCCTAGCTGTATAAGCCTTCCCAGAGGATCCGATATCGATTTTCATTCATAAGTTGGGAATAACCCAACAACATTCATAACATTTCATAACATCTCATAATATCTCATGGATAGGATACATACACAAAACATAAACATTTTGGCGTGTAATCATGTAAACATTTTATCAACAGTTGAAATAAACATCGTAAATAAATATTTCAAAAGCATTTTATTTTTGAGTAGAGTAAAGCCCACCGGACCGTAGATTGCCTTAATCCCATTTTTCGACTGTAAGTCCTAGCTTTAGCCTATCTATTCTCGCCTTGAGGTTTTGGAGCTAGAAAATCCATTGGGTCTTAGAACCCATAATTTCTATTTTAGTGTATATCATGGTATGATATACATTCAATTGACCATGTGGTAGACACCTAGTCAAATATTTCACGTTAAGGTATGCTTTCGTGAAAATATCGTATCATGATGTTTTATCATAATTTGTACATCTTATAATGCTCTATCGCACCTTGCGACATAACATAATGAATGCATCGATTAATAGCATGTTAGTCACATAAGGCATACTACATAGGGGTTTCCAACACTTAGTCAAATTTTCAAGTGTTTAATTTCAGCAAAACAGCTTGAAACAACCCAAGTGACGACTTTGACGACCCATAACTCTCGATTCAGAATACGTATGGTCGCACAAAGATACATTCTGGAGACCTCTAAACATGTACTACAAGTTCTAAGAAGGAATTAAATCCAAAAGAGTCGTGGTTCGGGAGATATAGGGTCTCAAAGTGGGCAACTCAAACTGACTTCTATACTTAGAAAATTTGTAAGAATTTTCAGTTTTAGCTAGCGACGAGGGTTTTATGAGGCTCAGAACTTTTGACTCACAATACCAAAATGGCTGCAGGCTACCAATTTAGAAACCTTGTAACAAGTACTACATATTTCATGAAGACCATACTGGAAAATATTTAACTCATCGAGAAATACATAAGTCCAAAGTTGACTAGTTGGAAAGGACAGTTTTCAGTAGGTGACTTTGGGTCGATGAAAGGTATACCTATAAAATTTGGTTTGGGATCAAACTTTCCAGATCATAACTAGACATGGTGAGGAACATTTCTTATGAAGAAACCCAAGTCCAAATCAGACTACAAATGGCTTGAACACCTCACGTAAAAGTCATACTCGAACAGCCTATTATATGAAAAATTTACTAAGGCAGTTTGTCCAAAACAACTTACTGTAATGTATCAACTTTAAAAATTCACCGTGAGTTCATTATAAGGAATATGGAAATGAAACCAATCATATTGAAAAGCCACTTAAGTCTAGTTTTATCCAGAAAAAGCCTCACTCAATGATTCACAATAGATTGGGAGATAAAAATATTTTACCACAAGCTATCACTCCCGTGACAATTTTGTGCAGTTAGCTTGTAATATCTGGAATAAATAGTAAAGATTTTTAGAAAATTCTGAAAATTTACAGAAATCTTCTAGACATGCTGAATTATGTTTTTGCCAAATATTAGAGTTTTATCATTAGCCAAACTTAAAACGAAAGCCACGCACTATGGGTGATAAACACGGCGATTTCGCAGATTTGTGCAGTTTTTTTGATAAATACAAATAAAATATCAAATCAAGTTGGATGGACTTGAAATTTTACAGAGGCATACTAGACACATATAATTGAAACATATTAAAAATTCACAATCATCTGACCACTGTAACTTAGTAAAATAAATTCGTGAATTTTCTGTTCGTCCAGGTAAATCAACATGCAATGATATAAACACACAATCTAAACTACTTCAAGCATAGATGTGTACATGCATGTGTGATTTAGCTATTTTGACGAATTGAGATGTGTGGATATCTACCTTAGGCACGCATTTAAGCTTGTTGTCCGGGTTTAGCTTCGGGAAGAGGGTGGGCTGGTGGCTGCCCTTTGAAGCAAAGAGAGAGAGAGACGAGAATTGAGGGGGGAAGAGAAGAAGATGGACTGAAAATCTGAATTTTGGGGCTGAGATGCTACGGTTAGGGGGAAACTGTAGTGGTGTAGAGAGGTGGGGAGGTGATAGGTGTCACCACTTTGGCTAACACACACTTCTTCACCCACACACACATTACACGACACCTACACAACACATGCACTAACATACACATGCACTACATATTAATATAATAATATGCATGGTCAACCCCATTAGCATACATTTGATATGCTGTAACATATAGTTTAGAAAGTTAAAAATATCATAGGATAAATTAATGACATCATTTTATGCGATAAAACCGAATTCGAAAATTAGGTTTTTCTAACGCTTGAAAAGTTGATCACTATCAAATCTTGATGATCTAGCATTGATTTAATGCTAAATAATACTGTAATTACATATACTAATCATAGGAATTTAATTTCTATAATTTCTTGATCGATTAAAACGCCGCTTCATCTCAAAACGTTAACGCTTGAAAACGTTGTAAACGCTCATTATCGACTCATCTCGAGATGGTCGTCATCACTTTATTAAATTATTCCATTAATAATGGAATTTAATTCTAAGCTTAATTGCTTTAAAATTATGAATTTTAACTATCGATACACGATCGACGTTAAAATAATACTGCCGATACACTTCATATACTTTTATTCCTTAATTCACAATTCTCAGTGAATATAAAATAGGATTTCATTCCTTCATAAATAATCGAAATCATTATTCGATATCTTATGGATTGAATCATCTCAGCGAATTTCTAATTTACGGGTTTTAAATACCGTAATTGGGCATCTAATTCTCAGGGGTATTACATCCTACCCCTTAAAAGAAATTTCGTCCCGAAATTTGCATACCTCATAAAGTATGGGTATCTTAACATCATAACATCATAACTTTCTATGTGCTTTTCTTTCGTCCATGGTTTTCCATCGACTTTTATTATAAGACCCAAACTTGCTTCTTTAATCGTTGAATCGCACGATCAAATTAGTCGAGATTTTCATCATAACCCATCCGAGTCAAAGGTCACATCATCATGTTGGTTTACGTGAATTGGGTCATTTTCGTATTTCTTAATCTGCGACACGTGGAAAACATTTCGCCTCCCAAATGTGGTGGAAGTATCAAGCTATAGCTACTAGCTTATCATTGTTAGAGCTCGTAAGGTCCTATAAAACGTGATCTAATCATTCTTTGCACCTGAATCCTTATAATTTTCTAGATTTAGAAATCTTAAGAAACTTTAATTCCGCATAAAATGCGGTTCAAATTATGCGTGTCGGTAAGACTCTTGTCTATCCCGAGCTTTTCCTATTCCTCGCCTTTATAGGCAGATATCTTTATCATTTCATTTACAACGTCCAGACTTTATACCTTTTCTCACCTACTTTGTTACAAAAAGTGGTGGTCAATACTTTTTCGCAATACGCCTCATAAGGCTACATTGATCGTTATTTGGTAGCTATGGTCGACGTAAACTTACCAAGTGGTACAATACGCTCTCACTTGCATCTGGTTTAACACTTGTGTTCTATCGTATCCTTAAACATTCATATTGTCCCTTTGATCGCCTCTTCCGTCTGCGTGAGTAGACATCTATGTTAAGGCTCAATCTCATGTCTAACTCCTTTGGGAGTTAGTTAAAAATCTAGGGTACTCTTCAAGTCTCTATCCGAGCGATAGGTTCTAGTACTCCTTGTAAATATAAGATTTCCTTTATGTACGATCGAGCTAACTTATCGGATCTATGAGTCATCCGAATAGGCGAGACAAAACATAATTGGTGAGTCAATCCACTACTAGCCATATAGTAGTGCAACTTTATGACTTTGGTAAAATCTATCATAAGATCTATTTCTATATCATTCTATTTTCATTCGTATATCTCTAGAGATCATAACTCTTATAAGGCATTTGATACGATGCCTTCACTTGTTGGCAACCGAGACATCGCCGACAATCATGGTTACATCTCACCATTCCTTGCCATCTAACTTTACTCAGTAAATCATAATACATCTTAATAATGCCTCGGTTGGCGGTATGAGAAGGATCATGAAATTCATTCTTGGTTTTATTTCTAAGCTTATTATTGCTTGGGAATATATGTATATATCTATCTCTTAGACAATATAACACCGCCTAGTGCTCCTTAAAATATCCTTTAGCTCTTCATTCCTTATTTTAATTCAGTATTCTGCTTCCATCTTCATTTTCTCTTTTAGTCATATTTCACCTGGTTGTGGACATACTACTTACATTCGTCCCCGATTGCCCGACTATTACCGTTCTCGTTTTGTAATCTTTCGATGAGTTTTCCTTTCTATAAGGACATACCATAATTTAGACTGAATTTTATAACTTAGGCATTAGATTCTACATTAACTGCTCATAGGTGATCATTTATCATATTTATAATCTTTTACCGATTCGAGCCATCTTTTCTATCCCTGTATCCAAGTTTCTTTGCTCGACTAATAACTTCAACTTTGTGAATTGTGAAGGGTTCTTAACTTATTGTTATAGGAGTGATGTCCTCGCGACTTTGGTATTTATACTCACCGTCACTATCGAGGTAATAGATTTTGCACCGTGAAGTCGTATAATTTTCTTTACATATAATGGGCTAACTTGTCGATCCATAAGTACTTTGGATTGGTAGGAAGTGAGCACTCTTGGTGAGTCTATCAACAATTACCAATATAGCGGTGTTCCTCTTTTGATTTGGGTAAGTTCGTAACGAAGTCCATCGTTATTTCATCCCATTTCCACTGGTATTTCCAACGGTCAGTAACTTTCCGTATGGACGTTGGTGTAACGCTTTCATCCGCCGGTTCTACGAAAGAAGCTATGTCTCGCTTAATGCCTTCCCACCAAAACTTTTCTTTCGTGTCTTGGTACATCTTAGTACTATCTCGGGTGGGCGGTGTAGGTGTATCATGAGCCTCACTCATTATTTCATTTTGAAGTTTTGCGTCGTTCGAACGCATATTCTTCCTTCAAACAATAAGGCATTGTCGACGCCTCCCGGAAGTTCTTAAATCCTCCATCCTTACCCTTTCCCGGATCTTTTCTAACTTTTCCTCCATCCTTTGTCTCGACCATCCTTTTCTTAAATCGATTCATCACTATTTCAAGTCATGAGTTGGGAAATTTCGCTCATGTGGCCTAAGTCATTGTGACACATAAGTTATTATTTATCTCATATTAATACATAGCCTTACTTTTATTAATCCGTGAGAATTGTGACTCTATTTTGGGGTAACTATCTTATTGGTCTTGTTACCTTAGAGAGTTCTTAATGGATCTCTAACAAGTCAATTAATCTATAAAATTCATGATCTTATTTTAGGTCATTGACGCCTTTCATCTTTATTTGTTTTGTCCTTTGTCGATCTACATTGTTCTCTTTAAAGACACTATGTGCCCGAGGAATATTTCTCTTGTCGAAATTTACAAATCAGATTGGCAAAATTTCGCCTGCTCTTAAAAGTCGAAGATGCCTTCGATTTTCTTTATGTTCTTTCTCGTCATTTGAATAGATAAGAACATCATCTATGAGGATTGAGATAAAAATTATCTAGGTATGTGTGAAACACTGATTTTTGAGGTTCATAAATGTGGTCGGTGCATTGGTTAGTCCGAATGACGAACTATTATCTTATAGTAACCATATCTTATTCGTAACAATTCATTTCGTATTTGGATACCATTCTTTAAGACCATATAATATTACATCATAATGCCTCATGAGGACTTTTCATACATTACTTACGAGGGTCGGTCAATGAAATGACCGACATAAGGCTGCCTAGCTCTTTTACACTTAAAACTTTGACACTTCTTCACCATATTCATAAACTCTTCCAAACTACGCTTATTTTACATATCTTAATCACACCATTTTCATCATAAATCATTATCTACATATAAGTCTTATAGGATCCTAGGATTCTAGGTCTCGAGGGACCTTCGTTGAGTTGTACTTCTCCTCGAAACTTGCCTTTCTCCAAGCACGCTTTTGTTTTCATACTGGATGGTCGTTCTCTTTTAGAGAGAGTGGTCAAGTCGCTCCCGTTTCTTCTTCAATACTAGAAGTTGGTGTTACTTTTATCGAAAGTATGGTTGGGTTGGTAGCGGTAATTCTCCTAATCCGCGAGGCGATAAGATTTTGTCCTTTGCCCTTCTCGCCTCTTTCTCGGTACCATTGATGGCACAGACGGGACGGCGTTTGGAATATCCGGTATAACCATTCCTTTATGCCGTGTGGTGCAACTTGTCGAGGTCCGTGACAAGTACTCAGAGGTGTCGCTCCTCACGATTATATGTATGCTTAAACTTGTTGACAAATCTGGTAAGTCCGTCTGCACTTTGGAATTTTTCTCATGGAGAAATTATTCTTTTGATACTTCTTTTGTAAAATTCCTCCGATCTGTGTGGCAACCGATGATACGTCGTTGGGTACCATCCTCATTTGACACTCTATAGTTACGAGCATCCAGTCCGAGGTGCAAAAATTTCTTCAAAACTATTCTGAATCCATGCCTAGTTCATAATAAAAGAGTCGATATGCTCGTGTGAGTTATAACCTTGTAGGCCTGGGGTTAACTCCTTTTTTTTACCGTCGGACCCTTTTCTTGCCATCCAGAAACATATAGTTCTAGATGAGTCTGACTTAAATTAGGTAATGGAGGAAATTTTTTAATAAGAAGGATCTCTTAATGAATTATACACTTTAAGACGTATATAACCTGTAGACTACTTGTGACACGACTCATGACACTTATCTTAATACTCATTTTACGTTTTACATCTTCAATCGTATGTTGCCTTAAAAATATTCGCATAGGCGAACAGTGGGTACTGATATTCTGTCGTGTAAAAACTCTAACGAAAAAGGCTAGGCCCCAGTCACTAATCACATGAATAACAACCATTTCAAACTTTTGTCTCTAAACTTACATCTACGCTCCCATAGATATAATGATCCAAATCATTGGATAGCACTTTAGACGATTCTAGGTTCAATTCTGAGCTTGAGCAACACTTGCGATGGTCAAAATTCTCGTATAGGTAAGGAGATTTTCATTTCTTGATTCGCTTACCCTGAGTTGGGTTCTATCGCTTCTACGCATACTTGTGCGATGTCAAAAAGCGAAGCACCTAAATTGAACAAAATCTTATGGGTATTCTGAGAAATTTTTCCTCATACCTATTCTGCCTTTTGGTTCTGTTTGTTCTGTTTTCGATGTGAGGTATAGGCTTTGGTCAACGGTCTTCCCGTTTATTCAAGTAAATGTCTATTTCATATGTCATTGTCCTTTCTATTAGGACATTATGTTCCCTTGCTATGGTCTTTTGTTGCCTCATTCACCCTATACTTCTCGGTATTAGTATCGTTATGCTTTTACTAATAGCATTCATGGTTAGGTTTACATCAACTTATCCTTTGATATTGATATATTTCCATAACTAAGTCTCATCTTAGAGATCGCCATGTTTTATCACTATCATTCATTCCTAATCCAAGATGAATGATTTAATTCCCTTTGGATATACGCCATTTCTTCTTAATCTTTTATTGATTCATCATGCAATTTCGCATAAGATAAAACTCTTTGTCCATCGGGATGTATTATACTTTTGCTTTGACGTCAAATATCTTTACCATTTTCTCGACATTCAATGATTTCTTCATTTCCATGTCGAGATACTTAATACCTCACTTTATTGATCGTCACAAAAATATGGGGTAAGATTTACAATTAGGTCCACCTTAAGATCCTTCCATGTGAATCTTTTCCGTGTTTCTCGACTTATTTCCTTTGCAAGATCTATAGAAGCTATCTTGCTTGTTAACTATTAAGTTACACGAGACAAGCGCTTTGTGTCATTATAACTTAGGGTATTAAGATCCATTTCAAAATAATGAATCTATTTCTTAATTCGTTTCCTTATTTCAAGGGAATTACCTTACTTATCGAAGTCATAACATTTCTGAAACTTATGTCATATCAGGAACTACCTAATTGTATAGCTCATAATTTCTTCTGCTATTTTTGACTTTTGTCCATTTTCTTGAGCATGGTATCTGAAAGAAATCTTACTTTCATTATACATCAGTTTCCACTTTCAGGACTAGAACCGTTATCATTGTCGTATGGTTTGGTAGGGTAGTACATTCGTACACCATAACTTAATTCTAAGCATCACATTACCATGTCTCGACTTGGAGTTATTTCCTCCATACTTAGTTCACATACTAGGGATATCCTAGCTATTCACACATCTCAAAGATTATGATCTTTAAATCTTATTATCATTCGTCCAACCAAGTTTCAATTATTTGGAATCGATTACGCTCAAGCATAATCTCATTGATTGAGGTGTAAGCGAAAGATCTATTTTCCGTATGCTATCACTTCTTTATATATATATTCTTTGAAAAGAATATCTTGTATGCATCTTCATTCTTTTAAACATGTCCAACCTACTAACGAGGTTTCGAAGACATCTAACTATCTTAAAGATAAGTTGTAATCGCTCTCGTCATGACATAATAAGGGAAATTAATATCCCACAGATATCATATACTTTTCTTTATTTTTACTCTTTGCATTTAATGCTAAAGAGTATCTTATTCTTAACTTCGTTATCATAACAGTCATATGAAGGCATAACTTCACTGTCATCAATCTTTGCAAAGCCCATCAAGGGTCATCACATCCATGTGTATCATAGGGAAAATATTTTGTCTCATCGAGATTTTCTTTACATCATAATTTCTTGATGTCTATCACTTTATCGATCCGAAACTTTTAGGTGACCGAGATAAGTCAACCTATTTCATGCCCGACATTTATCGCTTACTAATTCGCCTTAGGTGACAAGGTAAGTCAACTTTCATCTTACTTGATGGTTTCAAAAGTCGAGAAGAAATTATTACGACTACTTACAGGAGGTCTCGTCTAATCCATCAAGATAACATCTTTCAATGATTGAATCGATATGTTCCTTGGATCAATAAATGGGGCTCTAGGTCCCAAGACCGAATGACGACATCGAGATTTCTTTGGTCATATGGGCTGGCGCACTGGCCACAATCATATTCTCATCACACAAGGCTTTGGGTTCAAAAGGACACTTTGTAAATTTTTGAGTTGGAAGTTTTCTTCGAAGAAGTGAGAAACTCGAATGATTTCTCAATTGAACTAGGTCATGTAGAGTTAAACTCAACGACGTAAATTGGGTAACAAATAGAATTTCAAAACTCATATACCCGTAATAGGTCATCAACAAAGTTCTCATGTATGTCAAGGTTCTACTTGTACATCAAGATCTTACTTTCTTAGTAACATTCTAGGATTCAGATCATGCCATAACAGTCTTACTCTTTTCAAATCGTAGAACTAACTTCAACTGATTCTCATGAATTCTGGAGTAGGAATCAGGAATTTGGTCCCTCATAAGAAATGAAGTATAGTGCATTAGGAGCACGTACACGAAAACCGTACGTAATTCGGAGTTCGCATGACCGAGAACGAGTCAAAACAGAATCACTGCGCAGTGTAGGAAAATTTACATGCGTTCGCGCCGAGGTCATAAGCAATGCCGACACCAAGGTCGTGCATGCCGTTACCGATGCCGAGGTAGTACAGAATATTGCCGACACCGAGGTCGAACAAACTACCCCAGTCGACATGTCAAATGCGATGTTATAAATGCCGATTTCGAAGTCGACAGTCGCACATGCCGATGTCGAAGCCGAGGTCGTACATGTCGAGGTCGAACAATTTCGTATAAATCTTTCACTTTTCTTCACTCAAGATGGAATGAAGTTCTCAAATCCTTCACTAATCTTGTTCTTGTAATTGAAGGAAATTCTTACTTCTATGTTCTTTCGTAAAAGGATCATGCGCCTTATAAAGTCTATGTTCTGTTTGAACTAGCATGCTCATCATCATAATCAACTTTGAGATTGAAGTAAACTTGAATATTCCTACGTAGCTCATTTATACAAGATTTATTTTGTTGAATTTAAAGAATTCAACATATCATATTTGACAATCAATGTCCAATCTCAATCATCTTAAACATGAATAATCATAACTCGCTCATAATAATGAACTCTTATCAATTCCGTGAATTCCAACATTTCATCTTTGGCATATCGTACAAACTTTTTCATATCATTGTCATCATCTTTCTTATATTTTCATTCTTTTCATAACTTTCTTGACAAGTCATTTGTCATATCATTCATTTTCAACCGCTCTCATAGCTTTCATTTCTTTTCAAAGATCATTTCAATCATCCTTCACTTTAAACTTTTCATTTTATTTAAAAAATCATTTCATAAACATTCGTCCGCCAGTTAATTTTCAAAACTTTGGGAAAAGAGTCATTTACCTCATTTCGGTTGAGCTTGATGTGATGGAGTGTTGAGCATTGTCACCGATCTCTAGAAGTCTAATGACTCAATCTAGACTTAACCTTAAAGAAGATTTTGGGTTCAAGAGCGAACCGCCTCGATACCACTCTGTCCTGACCCCACAATCCTAAGTACGGATTAGCAGGGACTATAACTGTAAACATGAATGAACAAACATGGAGACTTTCTTTAATAAAAAGTGTAATACATAAGACAAGTATATTCTTAGACTTTAGTACATAAATTTAGGTTCTTGCAGCGGAAGACATGTGATATGTACATATGACGATGTACAATCAAGGTATAAAACAATTCAGCGACAACATTCCTATTGCTCAACACTGCTCCATCCATCATCTGCTCAACCTGCACATTTAAAAACAAACATGCAGGGCTGAGTACAAGAATGCACTCAGTGGACTCATGCCAAAAACATTTTATTTTCTTTGAATTACACTGCCAACATCATGGTAAGACACAAGGGTTTTAGTTGAAAATGCCTTGTGCTTACTAAAATATTTTCATCGGTTCAGTAAAATCATCGCTCGCTGTGCATTTTTCTCGGTGTGTATGATCCATATCCCTTATCATCATTCATCATAACATTATAGTCGAACGTCGAAGGAGGCCTCCTCACGACGCCGTGACCGCCGTGAATTGTCCTTACAAAGACACGGTCACCATCAGTGTACACGTTAATCCTAGCTGGTATAAGCCTTCCCAAGATAGGATCCGATATCGATTTTCATTCATAAGTTGGGAATAACCCAACAACATTCATAACATTTCATAACATCTCATAATATCTCATGGATGGGATACATACACAAAACATAAACATTTTGGGTGTAATCATGTAAACATTTTATCAACAGTTGAAATAAACATCGTAAATAAATATTTCAAAAGCATTTTATTTTTGAGTAGAGTAAAGCCCACCGGATTGTAGATTGCCTTAATCCCATTTCTTGACTGTAAGTCCTAGCTTTAGCCTATCTATTCTCGCCTCGAGGTTTTGGAGTCGAAAATCCATTGGGTCTTAGAACCCATAATTTTATTTTAGTGTATATCATGGTATGATATACATTCAATTGACCATGTGGAAGACTTAGTCAAATATTTCACGTTAAGGTATGCTTTCGTGAAAATATCGTATCATGATGTTTTATCATAATTTGTACATCTTATAATGCTCTATCGCACCTTGCGACATAACATAATGAATGCATCGATTAATAGCATGTTAGTCACATAAGGCATACACATAGGGTTTCCAACACTTAGTCAAATTTTCAAGTGTTTAATTTCAGCAAAACAGCTTGAAACAACCTAAGTGACGTACTTTGACGAGCCATAACTCTCGATTCAGAATACGTATGGTCGCACAAAGATACATTTTGGAGACCTCTAAACATGTACTACAAGTTCTAAGAAGGAATTAAATCCAAAAGAGTCGTGGTTCGGGAGATATAGGGTCTCAAAGTGGGCAACTCAAACTGACTTCTATACTTAGAAAATTTTTAAGAATTTTCAGTTTTAGCTTAGCGACGAAGGGTTTTGCGAGGCTCGTAACTTTTGACTCACAATACCAAAATGGCTGCAGGCTACCAATTTAGAAACCTTGTAACAAGTACTACATATGTCATGAAGACCATACTGGAAAATATTTAACTCATCGAGAAATACATAAGTCCAAAGTTGACTAGTTGGAAAGGACAGTTTCCAGTAGGTGACTTTGGGTCGATGAAAGGTATACCTATAAAATTTGGTTTGGGATCAAACTTTCCAGATCATAACTAGACATGGTGAGGAACATTTCTTATGAAGAAACCCAAGTCCAAATCGGACTACAAATGGCTTGAACACCTCACGTAAAAGTCATACTCGAACAGCCTATTATATGAAAAAATTTACTAAGGCAGTTTGTCCAAAACAACTTACTGTAATGTATCAAATTTAAAATTCACCGTGAGTTCATTATAAGAAATATGGAAATGAAACCAATCATATTGAAAATCCACTTAAGTCTAGTTTTATCCAGAAAAGCCTCACTCAATGATTCACAATAGATTGGGAGATAAAATATTTTACCACAAGCTATCACTCCCGTGACAATTTTGTGCAGTTAGCTTGTAAAATCTGGAATAAATAGTAAAGATTTTTAGAAAATTCTGAAAATTTACAGGAATCTTCTAGACATGCTGATTTATGTTTCTGCCAAATTTTAGAGTTTTATCATTAGCCAAACTTAAAACGAAAGCCACGCACTATGGGTGATAAACACGGCGATTTCGCAGATTTGTGCAGTATTTTTGATAAATACAAATAAAATATCAAATCAAGTTGGATGGACTTGAAATTTTACAGAGGCATACTAGACACATATAATTGAAACATATTAAAAATTCACAATCATCGGACCACTGTAACTTAGTAAAATAAATTCGTGAATTTTCTGTTCGTCCAGGTAAATCAACATGCAATGATATAAACACACAATCTAAACTACTTCAAGCATAGATGTGTACATGCATGTGTGATTTAGCTATTTTGACGAATTGAGATGTGTGGATATCTACCTTAGGCACACGAAGCTTGTTGTCCGGGTTTAGCTTCCGGAAGAGGGTGGGCTGGTGGCTGCCCTTTGAAGCAAAGAGAGAGACGAGAATTGAGGGGGAAGAGAAGAAGATGGACTGAAAATCTGAATTTTGGGGTTGAGATGCTACGGTTAGGGGGAAACTGTAGTGGTGTAGAGAGGTGGGGAGGTGATAGGTGTCACCACTTTGGCTAACACACACTTCTTCACTCCACACACACATTACACGACACCTACACAACACATGCACTAACATACACATGCACTACATATTAATATAATAATATGCATGGTCAACCCCATTAGCATACATTTGATATGCTGTAACATATAGTTTAGAAAATTAAAAATATCATAGGATAAATTAATGACATCATTTTATGCGATAAAAACCGAATTCGAAAATTAGGGTTTTTCGAACGTTTGAAAAGTTGATCACTATCAAATCTTGATGATCTAGCATTGATTTAATGCTAAATAATACTGTAATTACATATACCAATCATAGGAATTTAATTTCTATAATTTCTTGATCGATTAAAACGCTGCTTCATCTCAAAACGTTAACGCTTGAAAACGTTGTAAACGCTCATTATCGACTCATCTCGAGATGGTCATCATCACTTTATTAAATTATTCCATTAATAATGGAATTTAATTCTAAGCTTAATTGCTTAAAAAATTATGAATTTTAACTATCGATACACGATCGACGTTAAAATAATACCGCCGATACACTTCATATACTTTTATTCCTTAATTCACAATTCTCGGTGAATATAAAATAGATTTCATTCCTTCATAAATAATCGAAATCATTAATCGATATCTTATGGATTGAATCATCTCAACAAGATTTCTAATTTACGGTTTTAAATACCGTAATTGGGCATCTAATTGCTGGGTATTACAATATGTTATTGGAATTGGGATGAAATGAGCACTCTTGGTTAACCGATCAATGATTACCCAGATACCAAGTGTTTCCTCGTCTTGATTTGGGTAATCCAGTTACAAAGTCCATCGCAATATGATCCCATTTCCATTCCGGAACTTCAAGCGGTCAGAACTTTCCATATGGTCTCGATGCAAAGCTTTTACTTGTTGACACGCTAAACATCGCTCGACGTGGGATGCAATGTCTTTTTCATTCTCGCCCACACGAACCTCTGTTTGAAATCTTGATACATCTTCATGCTTCCGTGATGTGCGTGATACGGAACGTTATGAGCTTCACTTAAAATTTCATTCTTCAATCTTTCATCATTAGGAACGTATATACGATTGCCAAACATAATCGCATTATCTCTCGCTTCATGATATGCTGAAAGATTTCCTGTTCTGATTTTCGCTCGCAATATTTCAAGTTGTTCGTCTCGTCTTTGCGCTTCAACTATTCGAGCTCTCAAGTCCGGAAGTACCACTAACGCTGCAACAACTCCTTGAATATTCTGAGGAGGTAGTACTACTTCCAGCTTCATTCTCTCAAACTCTTTTATCAATTCTTCTTGATCCGTAAAAAGAATTCCTAATTTCTCTTGATTTTTCCTACTCAAAGCGTCAGCGACGACATTAGCTTTTCCTGGGTGATATTTGATCTCGCAATCATAATCTTTGACCAGCTCGAGCCATCTTCATTGTAGCATATTTAAATCTTTTTGTTCGAAAAAGTACTTCAGACTTTTATGATCCGTGAAAATTTCACACCTTGATCCGTATAAATAATGCCTCCAGATTTTCAATGCATGGACGACAGCTGCGAGTTCCAAATCATGAGTAGGATAATTGTGTTCATGGATCTTCAGTTGTCGCAAAGCATATGCGACGACTTTTTCTTCTTGCATTAGAACGCATCCTATCCCATTCCTAGACGCATCCGTGTATATGGTATATTCCTTCTCCGGATCAGGTATCGTTAAGATAGGAGCATTGGTCAGTCTTTCTTTGAGTTCTTGGAAGTTGTCTTCGCAGTCTGGGGTCCATTGAAACTTCACCCCTTTCTTCAACAATTTTGTCATTGGCTTAGCAATTTTAGAAAATCCTTCAATAAAACTCCTGTAATATCCAACTAAGCCCAGAAAACTACGAATCTCATTTGGAGTCGTAGGTGATTTCCATTCCTGTACCGCTTGGACTTTTGCAGGATCAACTTTTATTCCTTCTGCCGCAACTATATGTCCAAGAAAGTTCACTTCTTTCAGCCAGAAGTCACACTTGCTAAACTTAGCGTATAGTCTTTGTGTTCTCAATTCGCAAGTGCACTTCATGTTCTTGTTCACTCTTAGAATATATCAGAATATCATCGATAAACACTAGCACAAATTTATCGAGATATTCATGGAAAACACGGTTCATAAGGTCCATAAACACAGCTGGAGCATTGGTTAACCCAAACGGCATCACTACAAATTCGTAGTGCCCGTATCGGGTCCTAAAAGCGGTTTTAGGTATGTCTTCGGGTTTGATATTCACTTGATGGTAACCCGATCTCAGATCAATCTTCGAGAATACCTTTGCTCCTTTTAATTGGTCAAACAAATCATCAATCCGTGGTAATGGGTATTTATTCTTTAAGGTCACCTTATTCAGCTCTCGATAATCGATACACATTCTCAAGGTGCCATCCTTCTTTTTAACGAATAAAACCGATGCTCCCTACGGCGACGCACTTGGTCGGATGAATCCCAAGTCCAAAGGTTCTTGTAATTGGACTATCAATTCTTGTAGCTCCTTCGGTGCCATCCGATACGGCGCTTTAGAAATTGGTGCTGACCCTGGTTCCAGATCGATAACAAAATGCAATTGTCGATCCGGTGGTACGCCTGGTAATTTTTTTGGGAATACGTCTGGATATTCTCGAACAATTGGCACATCGTCAATCTTTCTGTCTTTCTTGCTTTCCTTGCTCAAACATACTAGGTAAGCATGGTTTTTATTACATCTTAACAATTTATCCGTCAAGCAAAGTCGATATCACGAGCACCGCCTTTTCCTTTCATCATTCCCGTAAAAGCGAGTGGGTTCTTTTCCTGGTGGTTGAAACGAAATCTCCCGTTGTTCATAACGACTTGTTGCAAAATTCTTTGTCAACCAATCCATGCCTAAAATAATGTCTACATCCCACATGCATAGGAGGCGTAATGATTCAGCTTTTAAATGAAGGGGTCCTAGCTCAAACTCTAAGTTAGGACATATCTGATCAATCACAGTCGCCCCACCTATCGGAGTAACCACTTTAAAACCTACTTCAGCTCGTTCTACAGGAAGCTTAAGATTATCCACACATGCAGTTGAAATGAAAGAGTGCGAAGCTCCCGTATCAAATAAAACTATAACAGGTACACCTTGTAACTGAGCCATACTTGTCAAATTGCCGTTTTCTCCGATTGTTTCGCTAAGCGCATACACTTTTGATGCTTTGGACTGCGGTTGAAGAGGTTGAGGTGCGTCGTGGAGTAGAAGTATCGGGCTTGAGTTTTCTTGTGGAGGGGGAAGTTGATATCGTGGTGGCTGTGGATAACCGGTCATAGCCTTCACAGATTGGGTTGGCCGAAAAGACTTTGATTTGTCACCTCTTCCAAAGACATTCGGTCGATATGGACAAGCGGATGCGAAGTGACCAACTTGTCCACAGGTGAAGCATGTGTTACTTCCACTTCTGCATACGCCAAAGTGTGAACGATTGCATTGAGGACACATGGGTGGCCTTATCTGGTTCTAAGGAAAGGGTGTCTGCCTAGGTACTGATGGTCGAAAAGGTCTCGATAACATTGGTCCTTGTCGCTGGAAAGGCTTTTTACTTTGAAATCCTTTATTTTCCCACTTCCTTTTTCCTTTATATCTTTGTTCGATTTGAGAAGATTTTGATGGAGCTAGACTTTGGGGTATACCTACATTCAATTCATTAACAGTCTTCTCTGACTGTATTTCCATTTCCATGTCCAGTGCGCGATTAAGAGTTTCAGCGTAAGACATAGGTGGCTGAGCGGCAAGAATAATCCGAATTTCAGGTCGTAGTCCGGAGTGGAACATCTCCGCCATCTTCTCGTCAGTTTCCACTTTATACGGTGCATATCGGGATAACGTACAGAATTCCCGATCATACTCCGCCACACTCTTGCTTCCTTGCTTTAAGTTCATGAACTCAATTACTTTTTGTTTTCGATAACTTCGCGGAATAAATTTGGCATATAGTTCTTCCTTGAATTGATCCCATGTGAAGGTTGTCAATTATTCTAGGGTGAGGGTTTTCTGTCTGGCCTCCCACCAGAAGTCCGCGGATCCTTTCATCAGAAAATTTATACACAGCAAACATTCCTGATCATTACATTCCAAAAAGTTGAATATTCGTTTCTCATGCATGCACTCCATTCTTCGACGGCGCAGACTACCAGCCCCGGTAAAGTTTGGTGGGTTTTGGCGAAGGAAAAGTTCGGCTATTTTCCGATTTGGGGGAGAAGGTTCACGATCAGGAAAATTTTGAGGAGTGGCTTCACTGTCTCTTTCTTCTAAACTTGGGTTTCTTCTTCTTGGAGGCATACTGATATAAAGAAGAATATTATTTCCACACAATTGATAAGATATCAAACAAAGGAAAGAGATCTCAATTATAACAAAATGCAATCATCACAAGAGTTTAAAGAAAAAATTATTTAATGACAACAAGGATAATAAACATTTCATATCATAATTTACAAGAAAATTGCCTCATTGAGGACTTTTTACAAAAGGTTTAGTTTCATTATTTCTAGGCTGGTAGTTCTGCCTCGCTTTATTATTCAACTACCCTAGCTAGACTTAAAATCTTTTCTCCTAATCCTCCATTTCTTCTTCCGGGTCCTCCTCCGGATCCTCTTCCGGTTCCTCCTCTTCTGGGTCTTCTTCCTCTTCTTCTGGAGCATGAGGGTGATCAGTGACTGAGCAAGCGGGTTCTCCCGGTAAAAGAAGGGATGGATCAGATAAAGACGGCATTTCATCAATAGATAAAGGCCGTAAACTAGGAGTACCAGTGGATGGTTGCTATTCAAATTCATAAATTACATCAGCAGAAGTCAAGGCTAATGTAATTTCTGGAAGAGGAGATAAAGGAGATGAAGGGGTCTTCAAAGAAAAAGAGGTGATCATCATTATTACAAAACTCATAAGTAGGACTAGAAACAACAATCTCTTGGGGTTCATGTTTAATTTCTTTACTTTTTGGGTCTAAGATATCAGATAAAATTTGATGAACTGCTGGGATAAACTGATCAAAAGGACGATAGGGTAATACTGGAGGATCTCCTATCTTCCTATACTGATTCTTGATAAGATTTACAAATTTTTCGAGGTTACCGGTGATTCTGCACTTCATATCCGGGTGTACATAATCCAGAGCAATTTCAGATGCCCATCCCCACCAGGAAGGAGGTAGAGCTTGTACTAGTTGGAGCAGCCCGTCTAACTCATTCACTCCACACTTCATTACTGACTTCCACATCATCATGTACTGGCTGAGAAAGAACGACATGTGTTGTTCTTATCTCATTTTAAAGGAGAAAAACTTATCAATGTTGCCTAATCCCGACGGCCTATTATCGACATTCTTTCGAGTAGTAACCTTCTTCCTTGCCATCCTATAATGAAATATAACTTACATGCAGATCAAAATAATCATATATCACTTATATTCATACATACTACATCACGATAATCACCATACTCAATAACTATCTTCAATACATGCATACATATTCATTTCTACACATAATTCACAATTTATTTTACCTGGTTGAGCTGAAGAGATGGACTGCAACTGATGCAGCCCAAGGTTCGTTGATTCCAAACCCGGTGCGTGTTCCTGTTGGGCCGGTTACAAGAGCACGAGCCAAGAAGTTCAAAGAGAGCTTGATGGGCTTAGTCCAAGAAGTGTGGGAGCAAGAGTTGAATAAGAAGCCCATTGGAGAGTGGATCGACCGTCCAAGAATCATCAATTTCATGGAGGCAAATGGGTGGAACTTGAAGATGTTTAATCTTGATTTATTTGGCATATTGGGCCATGATATTTTATCTTTAATTGCTTAATTTTCGTGGGATTATTAAGGCCCATTTTAGACATGTTAATTTTCGTTAGTTTTGGGCCTATTTTAAGCATATTTGACTTAGTCTTTGATTCCTTATAGGATTAGGTCAAATCTTTGATATTTTCCTATTAGAACTAGGATTCTTTTAGCCTATATAAAGGCTTGTAATGTGATGAACGAAATCAGACCATCTTTGATAATAAACGTGAGTTTCTTCTTTCTCTCTTGAGAGTATTTCGAGTTCTTCTTGGTTTTGTCAAGTCGAGTTCATTTATCCGTGAATCAGCGAGATAACCACTACTCGTTGTGTGTCATTCATCGTCCCGAGTTCTTTGCGTCAACTATCTAGTTGGGGTATAGGCGAAATACTGACCTATATCACTTCGAGGGTTAGATTCAGAGGTTTTGGGATATCCATTGGTTCGAGTTTTATCAAGTCTTCCGTTCTGCGTCGATTGATTCTCCATCACAAACGAGGATCATATCATTTGGTATCAGAGCCGAGTTATCGTCCAGGGTAATCGTTCCTTTTCTCTTGATTTTCGTATCTGAGTTTTTCTTTTGTTCGTGTCGCTTGTGTCTGATCGAGTCATATTGGTTGCTTTTGTTTCTTCGTGTTCGTTTTCGTTTAGGGTTCCTTTATCTCGGCTGTCCTCGTTTTCGTTTTCGTTTGTCTTTCATTCCGTTTTCGTGGGTAGCGGCTAGGTTTTTTTTCATCCGTATCTAGAATTCGACCATATCGTGATCATTATCCATATTGTTATCCATATCCATATCATACCTATCATTATCCATAATATCATATCAGGCATTATCCATATCCATATCCATATCATTCCTTATCCATATTCATTTGGGCTATCATTATCCATATCAATATCTGTAGCAATTAAATTTTTATTTTTTTTTTCGTTCTTGATTTTTTTTAGCATCCTGGTTCTGTGAGGGAATAAAAAAAAAAAAAAATTTCGAATCTTGCTTCGAGCATTTTTTTCTTTTCGTTCCTTAGTACGTTTTGAGTCGTTTGGTGCTTATCCTGTGTGTAATTTTTTCGAAATTCGGTTAAATCTCGTTGTGTTTTCCGGGTTCCTTGGGTAGAATAGATCGTGTTGAGCAAATTTACGCACAACACGTTTTGAGTTTTCGATGTCGTGTCTTCGTGTCCCACGGTCTTCGGGTAGTTAGAGCCTTTTGAGTCGGTTTACGTGTAGCTTTTCAAAATAAAAAAAAAAAAAAATAAAAAAAAAAAAAAAATTGTCCAATTGTTTTGTTGGTAGATTGAGGAATTCGAGCTCTTAAGAGAATTTGAGTAGAAAAAGGCAAGAGAGTGAGATTATTAGAGTGAAGAAAAAGCCAAATTATTGAGTGATACACGAGTGTTGAGTGTTTCATCTTGAGTGATACACAGTGTTTGTGAGGTTGTGAGGTTCTTTTGTTTCTTGCGACTATGTCTAAGAAAAGCGATTCGGTGGTTCCAATCTCGGGACGAAGAAGAAGATGTGGCCTCGGACCAAATTCTTATTTGAGGCCTTACGAGTTGAACTAGGAAAAATCGTCACAAAGGAAATCGAAGGGTGCATGACGCATCACTAGGGAGTTTGAGCGGAGAAATCGTAGAAACAACGATGAGAGGCGGCGAGATCCGATCATATATCGTGAGGTGGAGGGCGTGGGGAGGAAGAGGTGGTGGACCTCTTCGTCGAGGCGAGATAGATCTGAAGGGCTGAATTTGAAGATGAGGAAGAAGAATTTGATTTTGAAGATAGGCACCCAAGAGGGAGAGATCGAGAAGATAACAATTTGGGCACCATCGGGATGAATATTCCCTCCTTCCAAGGAAGAATGATCGAGTGTATCTCGAGTGGGAGAGAAAGGTGGAACTCATGTTCGAATGCCATAACTATTACGATCTCAAGAAAGTGAAGGTGGCAAAGAATTGAGTTTTCAGATTATGCACTTGTTTGGTGGGATCGGTTGGTGACCAGCGGTGAAGGAGCGAGGAACCACCAATTGATACATGGGGACGACATGAAGGCGGTGATGAGAAGCGTTTTGTTCCTCCTCATTACTATCGTGAGTGTACAACAAGTTGCGTAATTTGAGGCAAGGTAGTAGGGTGTGGATGAGTACTATAAAGAGATGGAGGTAGCAATGATTCGAGCTAATGTGGAAGAAGGCAGGGGAAGCCACAATGGCGAGATTCTTGGCTGATGCGAATTGGGAGGTTCGAGATAGAGTGGGCTGACATTATGTTGGTGGATGATATGGTGCACATGGCCATAAAGGTAGAGAATCAACTCGAGAGGAGGGGTAGTAATAACAGTGGCAAACAACGAGAGGCAGTCGAGAACAATTGGAGGTCGAATCACCTAATTGAGGCGAGAACCAACCAGCCTCTAGTGGTTCCTTTTCAAAAGGGAACCAATGGAAGAAGGAGGCATACGAGAGAGAAGAAAGGAAGCCATTTGTTCGCCCAAAATAGATGCTTGAAATCAACAAGTCAAGGTGCTCCGTGATACGAAATCGTGATGTTAAGTGCTTTACTTGTCATGGTTTTGGACATTATTCTAGAGATTGTCCGAACAAGAGGGTCATGATCATGAGAGACGATGGAGAGGTGGTGACGGATGATGAGGAGATGCCGGCCTTGGAAGATCCTGATGAGGTAGTAGCAGATTCAGAAGAGGAGATTGAAGAAATCTTACCACCTGTCGGGCAACTATTTGTTGCTAGGAGAGTTTTGAGTGTCCAAACTCAACCTAAGGAGATAGAGCAGCGAGAAAATATCTTCCACACGAGATGTCATGTGAAAGATAAGGTGTGCAGCGTCATCATAGACGGAGGGAGTTGCACGAATGTGGCTAGTGCAACCATGGTTGAGAAATTGGGGCTCACTGTGGTGAAGCATCCCAAGCCATACCGTCTACAATGGCTGAATGATACCGCATCATCAAGGTGACGAGGCAAGTGCGAGTTCCTATTCGCATTGGGAAGTATGAGGATGAGGTGATGTGAGATGTGATTCCCATGCAAGCGAGCCACATCTTGTTGGGCGTCCTTGGCCGTTTGATCGCCGAGTTATTCATGATGGCTTCACCAACCGATATACCCTTCGAGTATAAGCAGAAGAAGGTATCACTTGTTCCTCTTACTCCTTCCCAAGTTTATGAGGATCAAGTGCGGATGTCAAGGAGGTGACAAAGTGAAGTCCAATGCGGGCGATTGCGAGAAGAAGGAGAATGAGATGATCAAGAAGTCCTTGCTTGCAAGGCTGGTGATCTGAAGTGGGTGGTGAATGAGCGAAGTGGTTGATCGTCTTTGTTGTACAAGGAGAATTTGATTATCACTAACGATCTCACTTCTACCCCTTCTATTAGTTACATTTTGCGGGAGTTTGATGATGTCTTTCGAGGATACACCTCATGGCTTACCACCAATTCGGGAATTGAGCATCAAATTGATTTCGTGCCGGGCAACGCTTCCAAACCGACCGGCATACCGAACCAATCACGAGGAGGCGAAGGAGTTGGAGAAGCAATCGATGATTCTTGGCAAGGGCACGTGAGAGAGTTTGAGTCCTTGTGCGTACCCGTTTTACTCGTGCCCAAGAAGGACTCGACTTGGAGGATGTCTTTGTGATTGCCGATCCATCAATAATATCACGGTAAAGTATCGCCATCCTATTCCTCGTCTGGATGATATGCTAGATGAGTTGCATGGTTCTTGTGTGTTTTCTAAGATAGATTTGAGAAGTGGTTATCATCAAATTCGAATCAAAGAGGGTGATGAGTGGAAAGCGCTTTTAAAACTAAACTTGGTTTGTATGAGTGGTTAGTTATGCCGTTTGGATTGACTAATGCACCTAATACGTTTATCGTCTTATGAATCATGTTTTACGTGCTTATATTGGCGGATTTGTAGTTGTCTACTTTGATGATATCTTAGTATATAGCAAGAGTCATGATGAGCATGAGGACATTTGAGGTGCATTCTAGAGGCGCTTAGGAAAGAGATTGTTTGCTAATCTTAAGAAGTGCGTCTTTTATGCGGACAAACTCGTGTTCCTTGGTTTTGTTGTTAGTGCGGGGTGTACAAGTTGATGAGGAGAAGATTCGGGCTATTCAAGAGTGGCGAGCCGAAAACCATTGGAGAAGTTAGGAGTTTCCACGGGCTTGCTAGCTTTTATAGGAGGTTTGTACCTCAATTCAGCACTATTGCAGCCCCATGGCGGAAGTGATCAAGAAGAGCGTGGAGTTCAAGTGGGGAAAGGCGCAAGAAGATGCGTTCGACTTTTGAAGCACAAGTTGACTCACGCCCGGTATTATCTCTTCCTAACTTTTCTAAATCGTTTGAGATTGAATGTGATGCTTGGTGTGGGTATTGGTGCGGTGTTGATGCAAGAGGCGGCGGTGGCATACTTCAATGAGAAGTCGAACGGAGCAACATTGAGCTATCAGCGTATGATAAGGGTTATGCAGCTGGTCCGAGCATTGCAAACGTGGCAACACTATTTGTGGTCCAATGAGTTTGTCATTCACACCGATCATGAGTCGTTGAAGCATTTGAAGGGCAACACAAACTGAACAAGAGGCATGCGAGGTGGATGGAGTTCATTGAGGCGTTTCCATACGTCATCAAGTATAAGCAAGGTAAAGAGAATGTGGTGGCTGATGCACTTTCTCGAAGGTATGCCTTGATCTCTACTCTAGATGCTAAGTTGCTTGGTTTTGAGTGCATTAAGAGTGTGTATGACGAATGATGCTGATTTTGGTGAGATATATCGAGCTTGTGAGCGATACGCTAGTGGAGAGTATTTTAGGCATGATGAATATCTTTTTAGGAAGAATAAGTTGTGTGTTCCTAAATGCTCTTTCGTGATTTGTTATTGCTTGAGTCTCATGGTGGGGATTGATGGGACATTTTGTATTTCTAAGACCTTAGCTGTTTTACATGAACATTTCTTTTGGCCTCATATGAAGCGTGATGTTGAGAGAGTTTGTGGTCGTTGTGTTACGTGTAGGCAAGCTAAGTCAGGACTAGTTCCCATGGGTTGTACACGCCATTGCATTTCTCTGCACCTTGGATTGATATTTCAATGGATTTTGTGTTAGGATTGCCTAGGAGTAAAAGTGGTAAGGATTCCATCTTTGTGGTTGTTGATCGATTCTCTAAGATGGCACATTTCATTCCATGTCATAAATCTAATGATGCATCTCATGTGGCTGAATTGTTCTTTCGTGAAATTGTTAGATTGCATGGTATGCCTAGAACTATTGTTTCTGATCGTGATGCTAAGTTTTGAGCTACTTTTGGAAGGCGTTGTGGTGCAAGTTAGGTACTAAATTATTGTTTTCTACTACTTGTCATCCACAAACTGATGGTCAAACCGAGGTAGTTAATAGGACTTTGTCAACTTTGCTTAGAGCCATAATAAAAAAGAACATTAAGTCTTGGGAAGAGTGTTTGCCTCATGTTGAGTTTGCATATAACCGTTCATTCATTCGCTACTAAGTTTTCGCCATTTGAGATTGTGTATGGTTTTAATCCTTTGACTCCATTGGATTTGTCTCCTTTACCTATGCAAGAACATACTAATCTTGATGGCGGAGAAGAGCTGATTTTGTTAAGCGGATCCATGAGAGGCGAGGAGAACATTGAGAGCGGGCGGGCGACGCCAAACAAGCTAACAAAGGCGTCGAAGGTGGTGTTTGAACCGGTGATTGGGTTTGGCTGCATATGCTAAGGAGAGGTTCCCAGTCAATGACGTTCTAAGTTGCTTCCAGGCGATGGACCTTTTCAAGTGTTTGGCGCATCAATGATAATGCTACAATGGTGGACTTACGGTGAGTATAATGTTAGTGCTTCTTTCAATGTAGCTGATTTGAGTCCGTTTGATGTAGGTGACAACTTGATTTGAGGACAAATCCTCTTCAAGAGGAGGAATGATGCAGCCCAAGGTTCGTTGATTCCAAACCGGTGCGTGTTCTGTTGGGCGGTTACAAGAGCACG
Organism: Salvia rosmarinus; assembly: GCA_036937905.1. Lineage (NCBI taxonomy): Eukaryota > Viridiplantae > Streptophyta > Magnoliopsida > Lamiales > Lamiaceae > Salvia > Salvia rosmarinus. Next base: position 55,672 of record JAODLM010000633.1, read on the forward strand.
AGCGAAGTTCAAAGAGAGCTTGATGGGCTTAGTCCAAGAAGTGTGGGAGCAAGAGTTGAATAAGAAGCCCATTGGAGAGAGTGGATCGACCAGTCCAAGAATCATCAATTTCATGGAGGCAAATGGGCTGGAACTTGAAGATGTTTAATCTTGATTTATTTGGCATATTGGGCCATGATATTTTATCTTTAATTGCTTAATTTTCGTGGGATTATTAAGGCCCATTTTAGACATGTTAATTTTCGTTAGTTTTGGGCCTATTTTAAGCATATTTGACTTAGTCTTTGATTCCTTATAGGATTAGGTCAAATCTTTGATATTTTCCTATTAGAACTAGGATTCTTTTAGCCTATATAAAGGCTTGTAATGTGATGAACGAAATCAGACCATCTTTGATAATAAACGTGAGTTTCTTCTTTCTCTCTTGAGAGTATTTCGAGTTCTTCATGGTTTTGTCAAGTCGAGTTCATTTATCCGGCGAATCAACGAGATAACCACTACTCGTTGTGTGTCATTCATCGTCCCCGAGTTGCTGCGTCAACTATCTAGTTGGGGTATAGGCGAAATACTGACCTATATCACTTCGAGGGTTAGATTCAGAGGTTTTGGGATATCCATTGGTTCGAGTTTTATCAAGTCTTCCGTTCTGCGTCGATTGATTCTCCATCACAAACGAGGATCATATCAGCAACTCGAGCTCTTATCAATAACTCAAGGTTTATAAGAAAAGGTTGGCTCAAGAAAGAAAATTCACATGACTGAGCGAACAAGCGCTCGATACCACTCTATCACGACCCGACAAATTAATTAAGAGATTAACTAACTAATCGGGCCTTGTTGGTTAGGACATTAAAATTTTGGACAAATGAACAGGGTTAAATGCAATAAATTTTCGACAAACGGGCTATATAACCCCTAGAATATGGATAAGCCAACCCGCATACAGAAGATAACCAACAACAACAATAATAATAAATGAGGACACTGCCTCCATAATACATATATATATATATATATATATATATATATATGTGTGTGTGTATTAGAAACATTTACAAGGTTTCTCAAAAGTATGATTTAAAGCTTTTCAAAGTTGACAATGAAGAGTAGTGAATGTCATGTGTGAAGACACGACATTCGTGCACAAATATGTACAACAAAAGGAAACAACTAAGCTCACCCAAGCCCACACCTCTTCCATGCTCAACCCGCATCAATTAAAACATTTTTCTGCATGAGTACCAAAGAGTACTCTGGGTAAATGCCAAACATAACTTTCAAAACTTATAACTTTCTTCCAAATAAGAAACTAGAAAACAATTGGAATCATTGTTTCATAAAGATCTTTCATTATTAAATCACCACGCTTTCTTTCTTAAAACATACCTAAGCATCACATACCCGAGTTGGTAGAAGGATCTCAACTACGGTCATACCCTATCTACGTCTATTTGGTAGTGGAAAGTAGGCCTCCTCCCAATACCATGGCCGCCTACATTTGCAAGCTCTCAAGACAATAAACACGTACACAAGACATAATATTTTCCACCGAGATAGGAAAATCGCCATTATACCATTAAAGTGGTAAAACATTCATTTTAAACATATTCATAATGTGGCGATTGAAAATACTTTCATAATATCAATAATTTCAAAGCATAACATTAACTTTGCTCAAATGAATTTGCAAGGCATTACCCACCTGATGACGTTTAGTCCAAAAGGTTCGTTTCCTCGTCCTTTACTTCCCGATTTTCTTTACTTGATCCTTGTAACATAAGATTATTACTGAATTTAGTAACCTTCCTTATTCATTTAACTATTGATCAATAGTTACCGATTAAAATTTCAAAATGTCTTACTAATATCAAATTCTACCAAAATTTCCGCAGAGTAACGCTTGTAATATGAATAACCCAATTACTCCACACTCATCCAATTTCATCCCAAACTCCCCAATATCATCAACATATACTTAAATATACATATAAGAACTTAAAACAAGTTTAAACTCATGCATTTACAACTTAATCGCCTAATGCTCTTCAACTCCATATATCGAAAATTTCAAGAGTTTTACACTCTAAATTCCTTTTAACATCAAATTTCTCATAATTATATTCATTTAGCATCAATGATCATTAATCCATAATCCATTCAAATCTTAACCAAATTTCATCACATATAATCATAACTTTATACTAAACTTTAATTTTCTAGTTTTCATACCTTAGGTCCATAAATTCTTATAAATTTAACTTAAGCATTATTTTTATCATAGATCTCAAATATCATATCAAATACATCAAATAAAATCAAGAAATCAAAGTTCAATATATGCCCTTCATTTTCGAAATTTAGGGTTTTAGTACTAATGCATGAATTAAATTCCTATAAATTTATTTTATATTATTTATATCCCTAAGCATGAATATCTTGTCAAATAGATCAAATAAAATCACAATCATCAAGTTCATATAACATGTAATTTTGAAAATTTCAAGAATTAAACAAACATGATTTAATTTTTATTTTCTTTGATCATATGATGTTTATAATTATTCCTAAGCATGTATTTAAGCTCAATTCAATTAAATTATAACATATGATTCACATACCAAAATTAGGGTTCATGATCAAACTTTAATTTTTCAACTTCATGAATTTAATAAATTTAAACCTTAGCATGTGTTAATTAAACTCCATAAACATAATTAATTCAATAAACATAACAAAAATTAAACAAATCCATCATAATCATAACCTCAAAATTTTCAAAAACCCTAACCATGTAAAACATCATATTCATCAATTCAAATCATAAAAACTTAAGTTAAATCAAGTATTTACCTTGTTTGTAGTGAATTACCACTAAGTTTGTACTTAAATATGATTAAAAAGTGAAAATAAAATTTTGTGTGTGATGTGTGTGTGTGTCGAAATGGAGGGAGGAAATAAGGTTGAAGATGATATATGATGTATATTAATGTTCTAGAATTATATAAGTGTAATTTAATGTGTATTTAGATTTAATTTCATTAGAATTATACACAAATTTCAATAATTTATAATTACTCCTCTAATTTTACTAAGGTTATACCTTAGCATATTTTAATTATTAGAACTATTTTCCTTGTAATTAATAAAACCTAATACAATTTATATCCATAATTGAAATTAAATTCATATAGCATAATTTAAATTCTTTCATATGTAAAAATTCAACTAATTATAATCATGCTTCTAAAATTTCAAAAATTGTACCAATTAATTCTTTTATCACTAAATATTAATAAAAAAATTTATTCAAGACATTTAATAATTTAAATAAAATTTCATCTCATTTTATAAGAAAAAAAAAATAACATACAAAAATAATTAATGCATTTCATAGCAAAATTTCTATTACATAACATTTATCATTCAAACACACATAAATATTCACATAATTCACATTTTATCGTAGCAAAACTCATTTCTAATTAATCTTTATGTTTTCTAATTTCGATTCCTTCGATTAAGATTTAATCGAATTTCTATCGATTAATAATCCTTTATGCACTACTTTATAAATTTTTAAGAAATAAATACTTTCTAAGCCCCTAATTATCCTTAATTAATCTCTAATTAATACTAAAGATTTTTCGGGTTACTACATTCTTCTTGTGGGAACTATTGTCACGAGGATGGTGCCTCTACTATCAAAGCTATTTCTTCTTTGAGGTCTTTGGTATGGCGCTGCGGTTTGAACTACGCCTCGATTTTGATTCCTCCATCCCACGTTCTGTTGAACAAATCATGAGAATTTCTTCACCAGTAGGAGGCATAAGAATGGTAACCCACACATGCTCGAACCTAGAAATTGGACTAGGCTCACTTAAGCTCATGACAGATAACCTTCACGTCATACCTATGACAGATGTGGACATAATCCTAGGAATGGATTGGTTAACCGAACATAATGCAACCATCCTGTGTAATGAAAGGAAAATTTCTTACCAACATCCCGGAGAGAAACCTACAGACTTTCACGAGATCAGCATGGGCAGGACGGTCCCAATCATATCCGCGCTACAAGCAAGGACGTTGTTGAACAAGATCGAGAACCACGTCTACCTTGTCTATCTCCAGGAGAAAGACCAGAATGAGAGAAGGATAGAAGACGTCCCGATCGTGAAGGATTATCCCGATGTATTTCCAGACGAACTATCAGGATTACCACTAAACCGACAGATTGAGTTCACGGTCGACCTCGAACCAGGTTCTGCCCCTATGTCGAAAGCCCCATACCGGATGTCACCAAAAGAACTTCAGGAATTGAAGATCCAACTGCAAGAACTCTTGGAGTTAGGATTCATTAGACCCAATGTGTCTCCATGGGGAGCATCTGTCCTTTTCGTGAAGAAGAAGGATGGCAGGTTAAGAATGTGCATAGACTATCGAGAGTTAAATAAGATAACTCTTAAGAATAAGTATCCTTTGCCCCGAATTGACAATCTGTTTGATCAGTTTAAGGGAGCAGGAGTCTTTTCGAAGATAGATTTAAAGTCTGGATACCACAAACTAAGGATTAGACCAGAGGATGTACCAAAAATGGCTTTCCACGTGAGGTTTGGTCATTTCGAATTCATCGTTATGCCCTTTGGACTTACAAATGCCCCAGCAGTATTTATGGATATCATGAATAGGGTATTTCACCCATACCTAGACAAATTTATCTTAGTATTCATATACGATATCCTAATATACTCCAAGAATAACCAAGAACATGAAGAGCACTTAAGAACTGTGCTGCAAACATTAAGGCAAGAGCAACTCTTTGCCAAGTTTAGCAAGTCTGAATTACGGTTGGCGGGGTGACATTATTAGGTCACATCATGTCATTGAAGGAATCAAAGTAGACCCTCTAAAATCGTCTGATTCGAGAATGGGAATCACCTAAGAACCGAATGAAATTCAGAGTTTCTTAGGACTTACCGGCTATTATCGAAGATTTATCGAAGGATTTTCAATGATAGCCCGACCCATGACCTAAATGTTAAGAAAAGAAATCAAGTACACTTGGACCGCCGAGTGTGAGGCTAGTTTCCAGAGATTGAAGGAGTTGCTAACAACATCACCTGTACTCGCAGTACCCGAAGCAGATAAGGAGCACACAATCTACACGGATGCTTCGAAAAATAAACTAGGATGTGTTCTGATGCAAGAAGACAAAGTTATTGCTTATGCTTCAAGGTAATTACGCCTACATGAGTTGAACTATCCTACGCATGACGTTAAATTAGCAGCGATCGTACATGCCTTAAATATTTGGAGACACCTGAAGGGAAAACTGATTTTGACCCTCTCCCAGGATCTATCTTGGATGTTTAATTCACCATACATTGATTATATTCCTAGCATGCGTCTATATAATTAATTGCAACACGTAGGGTTTTCTCGTGTTTACCTTTGAATCATCGGGGATGAGCAGGATGAGCGGATCGAGACTCGTGCTTTGATCTTACGGACTGTATCCGGTTACCTAATCTCCAACGTCGAGTGAGGGCGATCTATGGAGAATGCTACTGAAAATCTCCTCCCTCTCTCTATGATTTTCGAAACTCTCTCCCAAGAGCTATGGGATTCTCTAAAATAGTGTAAGGATAATTGTGAGGATTAGCCTTGATCTTATCTCTTACCTTATATTTATAATGCATTACCATAATTCCATTAGGAAAGGATCCATGCATATCCCATAAATATAATAATATCCTTATGGATAAAGAGGATCAAATCCTTACCATAGAGAGAGGATAGGGGCGCGATTTTCACTGTGCTACGGGCCTGGATGGGCCAGCCCAGGGATCAAATGCAAGAAATAAAGATGGGCCTCAAATAAATTAATTATCTTATGTTCAATCCGAACATAAATTAATTTATAAACATTTATTCACGCCACTAGAGAATAAATCTTGACTTACCCTTTATTACGAAGGTGAGTCGGACTTGCACTTAGACATTACAAATCCCGATATTTAAGATATCGCGTCTATTATTTATTTAGAGCATTACATTGCTTAAAATAATTAATATCTTTAATTCCTTAAGTAGTACTACTCAACCTTATTATTGTACTTGAGCTAACTCAACTGCGGGGTTTAGTACAATAAACCTTTGAGCTCCTTAAGGGGCGTCATTATCCTAAACGAATACGGTGACTCGATATAGATAACTAGCATGACATACAAGCACTGCCACCACCCAAGATGCGGAGAATATTGGGTTAGAACATATAACCCTCACCCATAACAAGTCAAAGTGATGGTCAACAACTCATACTCACCTAATACCTTATTGAGGTTTAGATCATCGTAAGTCACCGAGATCTTGGTTCTTCACGATGGTCAGATAGAAGAACTCATCTCACTGTGATCCATCAATACGTCGAGGCGTACCGGCATAGATAAGCAACCAAGTCAAGTCACTTCTTATCTATACAAGATCCTATACCGACAACTCGTCCTCAAGTTGTCTCGGTGTGATTCTTTTATATCTCATTAAGCTTGACCAATCATACGAGACTTACGTGATCTTCTACACATCGTATGATCTAACTTATATATGAGATAAGGGGACACGGATATATGCAATCAAGTAATCAATTCGGATAGGAGATTGTAATAGTGGTAACATGAAACATTGTATACAAGCTCAACCAAAGCGCTTCAAATATACAAATCCAACAATCTCCCACTTATACTAAAGCAAACTTTTAGTATACAATGTGTCTCTCTACTAGCTATTACAAACAAAACCATCACTTTGCTTCCCACACTTATACAAAAGTTTCCTTTCTAAGTGGGTGCCATCAGCGCAATCGAGTCCTCGAGCGTGCGCCGTAGACTTTTGCGGCGAGCTCTTTGTGAATGGATCCGCTGGGTTATCCGTCGTATCAATCTTTTCAATCAACCGTCCCTCGTCTCAAGATTTCTCGTATGACATGGTACTTTCTCTCTATGTGTTTGGTCGCCTTGTTGATCCGTGGTTCCTTGAGTTTGCCACTTCGCACCGAGTTATCACGAGAACTTTGATACTCTTGGGCAAACCAAGTACCACACCTAGATCCATGAGGTAGTTCTTGAACCATACAGCCTCCTTAGCAGCCTCCGAAGCGGCTACATATTCGGCTTCCATGGTAGAGTCCGCAATGCATCGCTGCTTTGCACTCCGCCAGGATACGGCTCCACCTCCCAAGGTAAACACATAGCCTGAGGTAGATTTTTTCTCATCACGGTCAGCTTGGAAATCCGAGTCTGTATAACCCAAAGGCATTAGACTATCTGCATGGTAAACTAGCCTATAATCTCGAGTCCTTTTCGGTGCTTGGTATATGCTTCTCGTTGTCAATGAGCTTGTCGAGGTTAGGCGATATCTAACTACTATGCCTACCGCATAGCGAGATATCGGGCCTCGTACATAGCATTACGTACATGAGACTTCCCTACGGCGAGCGTAAGGAACTTGTCTCATTTCCTCTATCTCGCTGCGGTCATAGGTGATCGCTCCTTAGATAAAGGAACGCCATGTCCGAAGGTAGCAATCATTTCTTGGCGGTGCGCATACTAAAACAGTAATCACGAGATCAATGTAAGGCGCTGAGATAAGCTCAACATTTTCCTCTTGCGATCTCGGTAAACCTTGATCCCAAGAATGTCGCTGCATCTCCTAAGTCTTTCATTTGAAACCGATCGGATAACCAACTCTTTCGTCGATAACAACTTCACATTGTTGCCAACTAGAAGAATGCCATCTACATAAAGTGCAAGAAATACCACATCACCGTTGACATCTAAGCGATACACACAACTCTTGCTGAGCAGCTGGGTAAATCCATGGACTTTACCACCTCATCAAAGCGTAAGTTCCGGATCGTGAGGCTTGCTTAAGCCCATAAATGGACTTCTTAGCTTCCATACTAGATGCTCTTCACCCTTCACCACATAACCTTGGGTTCTTTGCATATAGATGTCTCTACCTTCCTCAAGGTAGCTGTTTAAGCGGTTTTCACATCCATTTGCCAAACCTCAAGGTTGAGTGGGCTGCTATGGCGAGAAGAATTACGATGGACTTGAGCATTGCTACGAGCGAAAAGGTCTCGTCGAAATCGATGCCTTGATCTGAGTGTACCCTTTCACCACAAGCCTGGCTTTGAAATCCGAAACCTCTCCATCTGAATCTCTCTTCCTCTTGTATACCCACTTACTACCTATGGCTTCTTTGCCATCTTGTAGAGGTGTCTTTTCGTATACATCCATAGCTGTTATGGACTCAATTTCTAAGTCCATAGCGGTGTGCCATGATCTTACATCAATGTCTTGTATCGCCTCGCTGTATGTCCATGGGTCGATTATTGCCTGTTCGTTTCCCGGGACTAAATCCGAAGATTCACCCATGAACATAAATTGCTCGGGTTGACGAACAACCCTCCCACTACGATGAGGCGCTACTGGCACAATGGCAACGGTGGGTGCAGAAACTTGTGGTTCTCTATCTTGCACAACTTCTTTGGGTAGGTACCACTTATGCGGTCGGTATCTCGGTGGAACTCGGCCCACTTCAATTTCTTGAAGTATCGGTGTCGATCCTCCCACTAGACTCGACATCTCGTACATTTGGCCTGTCGGTGGTGGAATACAATCATCTTCTAATTCTAAAGAATGATTTCAACTTTGGATTTATGGTTTGTCATATAATCCTCTTCTAAGAATCGGGTATTAGTGCTAATGTGACCTTGATCCTTAGGACTATAGAATAAACCACCTTTCGTTCCTCTAGGATAGCTAATAAACGACCTTGCGTCGGATCTAGCCTCAACTTGTCGACCATCTTGTTCAAAGACATGTCTTTGGGCGCCCCATATCCTTATGTGGCTTAAACTGGCTTGCGCCCAAACCACAACTCAAAGGGGTCTTTTCGGTCGACTTGGATGGTACTAGATTTAGCAAGTATGCCGCCGTTTCTAAGGCATACCCCGAGCGAAATAGGCAATCTTTGCATAACTCATCATTGATCTAACCATTTCCAAAATAGTCCTATTTCTTGGCTCGACACACCATTTCTTTGTGGTGTGCCGGTGTAGTGCATTGGGAGGTAATCCCACTTCACTAGATAGTCCATAAACTCGTTCTTGAGGTATTCGCCACAGCGATCGGACATGATGACTTGATACTTACCAAGCTTCGTCTCCCACTTCCGCCTTAAACTCTTTGAATTTCTCAAAGCATTCGGACTTACGGTGAAGTAGGTATACGTATCCGTACCTTAGTGTCGTCGATGAAAGTGATAAAATACCGTACCTTCCATGAGTGGTGTGGACATCGGTCCACACAGTCGAAATGGACTAACTCAACACTTCTTTGGCTCTATAACCCTTCGCTTTGAAGGTGCGGTCGACATCTTTCCTTCTATACGAGATTCGCGGTCGGGAGCAGATGGCGTGAGATTACCCAGCTCCATTCTTAGCCAATCTTTGGATCCTATTTAGATTGATGTGACATAATCTAAGATGCGAGAGAAATGTGGTGTCATTTTCTGAAGAAAACTTTCTCTTTTTAAGGTTTGTGTAGATGCAACATAGTTATAGGTATTATGTTTTGCGAAATAGTATAAAGCGAATTATATAATGTGCCAACACGAGATAACCGTCATTTCTTATGATAGAAACACCACTATCAAAAATAACGAATATCCATGAATAAACAATTTCAAAGCGAAACAAGGTTCATGAAAATCCGGCACATATAAAACATCTTTCAATACTAAAGCTGTTCTATCAAAACATAAAGTAACATCTCGATCGCAACGGCCTCGACTTTCGCCGCGTTGCCCATGGAATCGTTATCTCGCCATCATGCAGACTCCTTGTCGCGGGAACCCGCAGGTGTAACAAACATGATCGATCGCACCCGTGTCTACTACCCGAGAATGGGTAGAACAAGTCGCTAAACATGTTTAGTTACTAAAGCAAATGGCGTGCCTTGAGCCTTGAGCATAGGGCACTTGGCCTTCCAATGCCCGTCTTGCCGCACTTGAAGCACTTGCCCTCTCTTTGGCTTCTTTAAGCCTCCGGTTGTGAGCATGTTCTTGTTCCATTACTCCCACTATTTCCTTGCCTCTACTACCTTTGGTGCCCTTTTCTTTTCCATTTTGCAGCGGAAAATTTGGGCCCTAGATGTGCTAGCAAGAGCATGTGCTCCTTTACCCATAACTCCTTCCATGGCCACGAGATAATTAAGCAGCCCGACTAAGTGTATACTCGGTCTTGCTCATGATCGCGTTCACGCGAAAGTTCTCAAAAGGCGTGGGCGGTGTGTTGTGGATGATATCGACCTTGGCCGCCGTCCATACCTCCTCCCAAGCGATCAAGACTATCCATGAGATGAGTCATGTGGGAGACATGTTCATGGACGAACTTCCTTCTTCCATCTTACACGCTAAGATTTCTCTCATTGTGTGGGCGGATTGTCGATCCGATTGCCCAAACTTACTCTCGAGACTTGACCATATTTGATCGCGTCTACCATCGGCGATCTTGCATTGCAAGCCTTTGGACATTGTAGTCATCATATAGCACTTGGCCATATTGTTGACTTATGCCAAAGTCGCTTGACTCGCGCTCATTAGTCGATCGTCGATGGGGCATCGGGTTTAGGAGTAGTGAGAACAAACATGTGTTCTTGATAAGAACATATTCCATGTTTCGTTTCCACTCGATAAAATTCGAACGGATAAGGAGTTTTGTGCGAGCATATTGATAATCGATTGTAATAGACATATCGAAAAGATAATGTAAACACATAAGCATACGATCGCACATAATTCGTAACAATAATATTGTAACCTTTTGATAAAACAATATTAATTGAAACCTCCAATCGCCAAGGAATTCCACATACAAGCCCAGCGTGTGGGCGTTTACATGGACCCCTCGACCTGGACTAAAATATACCTTTTAGTCGTTTAATTTTAATCCATGTCAACTTATCCTTATGACAAATGAAATTAATGATTGGACCTTACTAGACCACATCACTATCGCAAGAAGGGACTTTGCGGGAAGTTGTACTCGGTGATGTCTAAGCAATGACCACAATTTTAACGACATAAAATGAATTCCTAGAATTGGCATACTCACTAGGACCATACGCTCCAATTCAAATTCCTTTGTTATCTCATTTTAAATCCATCTCTAGAGAACTTATGGAAATCGCACATCTGCAAGCCACGCGTGTGGGCGTTTACATGAAACTCCCATTTCTCAATAGATTTAAAATGTTTTATTTAGAAATCTCATCTAACAAACTTATGATAAGCGATTGCAAGCAAAGCCGCATGTAGGGCGTTTACTCACGGTCGTCTCACTTTGTTTAGAGATCAAAAGTGGAGGTCTTGACATTTAATTTGAAATTAATATGTCGGGTTACTTGCTTTGTCTTTTGTTTCAAAAGGTTTGTCCATGCAGATCACGAAATCTAGCATGCTTTTCTATAGAACTCAACATGTAAAACATGCTCGTAGAATTCTAAAATATGCTTGAAAAACGCGATAAACCTAGCATGCTTACTATGCGCATCCAATCATGAAAACATATAATATGTTTGTCTACGTAATTTAAACATACATAGCATGCTTCTGCATAATTTAAACATCCACGACATGCAATGAAGGATTAAAATAAAATAAAACGTTCATCGTGGCCCACTCGTGGAACCTGCACTTTCCTGCCTAATATATTACATAGAATTGCAAAGTACAGATCTTCATTAACTTCAAAAAACGGGCCTCGCGTGCATGGGCACGGACCGGATTCGTCAAAACTTGATTCAGGCCGGAAAAGCGGTGCAGGCTAGAAAAGCGGGTTGGGCGGTGCGGCCCAAATTGCCTTTGGGCAGCGCTCTAGGGCACGGCCCATGCACGCGCCCAGCCTTGCGCGCCGTCACCTCGCGTGCTCTCGCGGGCTACATCACCGTCGCGGCGGCTGCGACCCGACGAAACGCAGCGTGCGGCCCCCCGAGTTCGCTATCGCGCGCGCTTGGCGTGCTGCGTATCCTGATTGACCTCGCGATTGCGTGCCGCTTTCGCATGGCGCAAGGGATCTCGCACGAAAACACGTGCCCGTCGCCCGTCGCGTCGCGAAGGCCGAGGATCTCGCGTGAAAAACGTGCCCGTCGCCCGCTCGCGCGGCGTTGTGCGTGCCGCCTAGCGACCGCGGCGCGCCGCAACTGCGGCAACGCCGCCCGGTAGCGCGCGTGCAGCGCCGGCGGTGCCGAGGCTGCCAGCGGCGCGCCCGCGCCCGGCTGCCGAGCCGTGTCGCCCGCATCGCCCACCTGCCGACGCCGACCGCCCGCCGCGGCGACACGCGCGACGAGCGATGCATGCTGCGGCGAGCTGCGTCGCATGCCGTCGCCGCCACACACCCGGTGTGCGTCCGGTTTGTGTTCGTCGTCGCGTTCTTCGTGCTTTTGTCTTCGTTCTTCTTTTACAGATAAGATTTACAGGAAAAAATCTAATCTAACCACGGATTTTCTCGTGGTGAAAAACAAAATCCGACAAAAAATAAAGCGAGCCATGATGAGCGACATATCCAACAATTAATTAATTGCGCGTAATAATCAAGCGTGAAATAATCCAGCGAGCGAATCACGATCCCGAGCTCGATACCAATTGAAGGAAAACGGTTTTGACCCTCTCCCGATGATCTATCTTGGATGTTTAATTCACCATGCGATTATATTACTAGCATGCGTCTATATAATTAATTGCAACACGTAGGTTTTCTCGTGTTTACCTTTGAATCTCGAGGATGAGCGGATCGAGACTCGTGCTTTGATCTTCGGACTGTATCCGGTTGCCCAATCTCCAGCGTCGGTGAGGGCGATCTATGGAGAATGCTGAAAATCTCCTCCTTCTCTCTATGATTTTTGAAACTCTCTCCCAAGAGCTATGGGATTCTCGAAAATAGTGTAAGGATAATTGTCAGGATTAGCCTTGATCTTATTACTTACCTTATATTTATAATGCATTACCATAATCTCATTAAGAAAGGATCCATGCATATCCCATAAATATAATAATATCCTTATGGATAAAGAGGATCAAATCCTAACCATAGAGAGAGGATAGGGGCGCGATTTTCACTGTGCTACGGGCCTGGATGGGCCAGCCCAGGGATCAAATGCAAGGAATAAAGATGGGCCTCAAATAAATTAATTATCTTATGTTGCCCAGAACATAAATTAATTTATAAACATTTATTCATGCCACTTGAGAATAAATCTTTGACTTATCCCTTTATTACCGAAGGTGAGTCGGACTTGCACTTAGACATTACTGAATCCCGTATTTAAGATATCGACGTCTATTAATTATTTAGAGCATTCTGATCGCTTAAAATAATTAATATCTTTAATTCTTAAGTAGTACCACTCAACCTTATTATTGTACTTGAGCTAACTCAACCTTCGGGGTTTAGTAAAATAAACCTTTGAGCTCCTTAAGGGGCGTCATCATCCTAAACGGATACGGTGATTCGATACAGATAACTAGCTTGACATACAAGCACTGCCACCACCCAAGATGCGGAGAATATTGGGTTAGAACATATAACCCTCACCCATAGCAAGTCAAAGTGATGGTCGACAACTCATACTCACCTAATACCTTATCGAGGTTTAGATCTTCGTAAGTCACGAGATCTTGGTTCTTCACGATGGTCGGATAGAAGAACTCATCTCACTGTGATCCATCAATACGTCGAGGCGTACCGGCATAGATAAGCAACCAAGTCAGTCACTTCTTATCTATACTGCATGCCTATACCGACAACTCGTCCTCAAGTTGTCTCGGTTGTGATTCTTTTATATCTCATTAAGCTTGACCAATCATACGGACTTACGTGATCTTCTACACTTTGTATGATCTAACTTATATATGAGAAAGGGACACGGATATATGCAATCAAGTAATCAATTCGAGATAGGAGATTATAATAGTCGTAATAGAAACATTGTATACAAGCTCAACCAAAACTGCTTTCAGTATACAAATCCAACAACACCATCTCTATGGAGTTAGATGTGAGATCTTTACTGACCATAAAAGCCTGAAGTATTTCTTTGAGCAAAAAGATCTTAACATGAGGCAACGTAGATGGTTAGAACTTGTGAAAGATTACGACTGTGGTATCAATTACCACCTAGGCAAGGCTAATGTTGTAGCCGACGCTTTAAGTCGCAAATCCCACCCTAGTTTGGGATGTCTCATCAGTCATGAAGAGATACTTATAAAGGAATTTCAGAAGATGAACATCGAAGTCATGGACCCGTCTCAGACGATAGAAGGCCGTATTGCAACGTTGATTGCAATCCTGGACTTAAGAGCCCGAATCTTAGAAGCTCAGAGGAAAAGCATGAAGCTGGAGGAAGTACGAGCCAAGATCAAGGACAACAACCACAAAAATTTCAGATAAGCAACAGATGATGTTACTGCGTATGGCGGAGAGTGTGTATCCTGTAAGCGAAGGGCTTATGAGCGAAATCTTGAAGAAGCCCATGAGACTCTTACACCGCACACCCCGAAAGCACCAAAATGTACCAAGATCTCAAGGAGAAATTTTGGTGGGATGGTGACGAGCCTGCTTTTCGTGCTCTTTTTGGGGTAGTCCTTGCCCTAGAAAGAGTGCATTTTTGTGTGTTCTTTGTGCGTGTTTGTGTCTGGGAGGACACGCTTTGGGGTGCTGCATGTTGAGACGGACCTTGGGCAAGATCAGGCCACCTCCTGTGAGAGAGGTAAAATCCCGAATATTACCTTGGCAAGGCATTCTGACATCTTGCTAAGACACGGTACCGCGTGGGAGCTGAGCCTGATCAACGAGCTGTCATGAAGCCAAGAGGATGATCGAGACAAGGAAGAGCGGAAAAAAGGACGAGGAATGATGTAGGGGACAGAGGGTAAACTCAAAATGCAGCTGGGAGACGCACACAAGAACTTTGGCAAACTTGCACGCAAATGGGAAGATTCTGGACAAGGTCCTTCTCTGCCGTCTGTTTGATTTTTGCCGAAAGGGAAAAGGTCAAGCTGTGGTAGTTGGGATGAGACAAATCCGTCCAGGTGAAGCCAGAGGTGTCTCCATCGGAGGTCCAGAACCCGAGCCAGCTGCTGACCTCGCCACCTTCCATCTCGAGATGCGTGCACTGACCAAGATAAAGAGGAGTACACTTAGGCTCCCAACAACACAACTCAACATAATCGAATTGGAGTGTGGAAGCATCAAGTCCTTTGTTCTCTCTGCACTTTTCTCTTTCATTTACCTTTGGTTTTCATGAGTGATTGGTGAGGAAGATAAACTAGTCCTACGGGCAAACATTTATTTTATGTATTTTGTTATCTCTGCTCGAGCAACTGCTTGCCCGAGACTGCTTTGCTTTTGAATTTGATTTTATCTTCAAGTATGGTTTCGTTTATGTTCTTGTTTATTGCTTTTGTGTTCATGTCGATTATGCGTGAGTAGTTGGTTTGGTTGGGCTCGGGGTGAAGCATGTTGAGTCGAGGTCATGAGAGTTGTGAGGTCTAAATGTCCTTAGAACCTTGAGTGGGTGTTCCGGCTCTGAGCCTTGATACCCATGTTGTTCCTTTCCTTGGCGTTAACTCGACCGGTAGCCTTAGGGGAGGGGTAGCTACAAGCAATAGCAGGATAAGACATCCAGTGTCTCTTTGTCCCGGGAAGTGCGACTAGAGTGGGTGATTGTAGCCGTCGGCCTTGGGCAAAGGGCTGCGAGCCACTCCTTGGACCGGTGTTGCTAGTTGGGTTGTCTAGTGAGTAAAAGCTGTTGGGCGGGATACCCTAGTGAAGTGTCTTCCTAGGGAGGCGTCTTGGCATGGGGCAAGCGGAGGGTCTCTGTGCCGTCCGAAACCTAATGGCAAGCTAGGGCTTGGGGACCTGGTGTACGTGACGACCAAAAAGGGGCGCCTACCCCTTGGTACCTTTAACCACTGACATTCACTCGTGGTGAAAATCCTTGAATCTATGACCGACACCTTGACCAATATCTCAGCGTGTGGAACCCTTGGCCCAACTACTTGTTATTTCACTTTTACCTTATGTTTAGTTACGCTCGGATTTCTCTTAGTACATTTCTCAAGATCTATCTCGACTGATTGACACCTTTTCTCTCCGAGACCGTCAACTGTGACGACACCCAGCTCTCTTGGGTTCGACCCAACCTCCTATCTCGGAACTATGTGACAAAGTTCGAGTAACAACACATTTTGGCGTGCCTTGGGACCTCTAACAGCAGGTATCCGGCGTGCGGAGATGATGTTCCCGAACAACAACTTTTTATTTTTGTTTGGTTTTGCATGCTCCGGCCTTTGGGCATCATCTTGACCCGAGATCGAGACAAGCGAGGCGAGACACTCTTTCATGCAGATCTTGCCAAAAACTTCCGGATATGCTTGGGGAGATGTTCGATCTCCGCCCCTTGGGCATCCCTTTGCCATATCCGAGGACTTCAAAATGGCGATATGCGGGTAGTACCATAACATGTGCGGATGAAGTCGGATGAAGTCGAAGTACATCCGACTCATATCCTTTTCATTCACTCTCCACGCGGTGCTCGAGAGTGGTTATACACTTTGCCTACGGGTGGTGTCACTACTTGGGCGGGGCTTCAGCAGAGGTTCCTTGAGAGATACTATCCCATCTCCGGATACAAAGCGTGATGAAAAGGATGAGTTCCCTCTAGATGGGGAATAGAGAGGCGGTGTCGACTATTGGTGTCGTTGCAAGTCCATCTTGGGAAAGTGTCCCAACCATCAAATCTCGATCAAGATTTGATTCAATACTATGTGAATGTCTTGAGGCCGACTCGAGGCGGCTCGTGAGTCTGCATGCGGAGGTTCCATACTCAACAAACAACCCAGTGAGGCATTCAAACTACTCATGACTTGGTTGAAGATTTTGAGATGATGCCAGCGCAATGGTCGAGCGATGCCCGGCTACCCGAAGCCGGATCCGACATGACGGATAAAGGCCATGATAAAACGAATGATGGACTGATGAGGCCCACTATGGCCAAGAAGAATGTCAGCGTGTCGACTTTGTTTTGCCACCACCCACAACAACGGTGGTGGAGGAAAGTGAATGCCTTTGGGCATGTCAACAACGGTGGTGGAGAAAAGTGAATGCCTTTGGGCATGTCAAGAAGAATGTCAAAGCATGTCAAAGAATGTCTACAAGTAGCTGAAGAAGAAGAAGTGAATGCCTTTGGGCATGTCGACAACGGTGGTGGAGGAAGCGCTCAAGGTCAAAAGCCCGCTTTGACCCGTACAACCCACCGTGGAAAAATCATGAGAACTTGAGGTGCGGAGGCACACTATCAAGCACCCCAGGCGGAGACCCACCTCAAGGTCGACTATCTTTAGCCGAAATAGTGCACAATCAATGAGGTACAAAGAGAGGATGGTGCGAGACCTCGACAAGTTCAAAGCAGAGACAGAGAGAGTCCGCAATCATGTTTGAACCTAGCTGAACACCTTGACACAAGAGATCTCAAAGATCAACCAAAAACAAGGGACACTCTACGCTCAAGTGCAAATCCGGCTCAATGCGCGCGTCAGCGCAATCAAGGGAAGGGCCCGGTCGAGAACTTGCCAGCGGGAAGGAGCCCGGTCGAGGAGGCGGTCGAGATAGAAGAAATAACCGAGGAAGTTGAGGACTTGGTCGAAGAACTGAACGAGGTGAAGGCCTCCTTGCCCAGGTAGTAGACAAGGCAGAGATCAAGATCGGACCTCCCTTCCGGGAAGGTTGGCAAGGAACAAAGAAGGCGAAGAGATGAATGGGATGATCAAGATATTTAAAAGGTGAGATCAACATACCTTTGATCCTTGCTTTGACCTTGATGCCGAGGTGTGCAAGTTCCTAAGGAGCTATGTACAGAGAGTCGATTACGAATGATGCAAGTTCGGATGGGGAGAATGTCTCGGCCGTACTCAAGCGAGACTTCCCAATCAAGTGTACCGATCCGGGATGTTCTATATACCTTGTGTGATCGGACGACGAGGATAGACCAAGCTATGCTCGATCTCGGGGCATCAATCAATGTGATGCCCTATCTATCTATCGAGTTGAAACTCGGATCACTTGATTATCTTGTGTTGAGATTCATTTGGCGGACAAGTCAAGTGTTTATCACGAAGGATCGTTGAGGATGTTCGTCAAGGTGCGGGACATTATTTTCTAGCCGACTTCTATGTTCTAAATATGGGCGATGCCGGACAAGAAGCGACTTATCTTCTAGGCAGGCCGTTCTCAAGGCGTCCGGACGTTAATCGATTGCGATCGGGGAAGCTCACATGCAAATTCGTTGGGGAGGCGGTCACCTTTGACATCTACAAAGCCGAGCAATTTCGATCGACATCGAGATGGTGGACTTGATCGATCTCGAGAAGGTGTAGGAAAACTAGTTTTGACCCTCTCAGGATCTATCTTGGATATTTAATTCACCATACATTGATTATATACCTAGCATCTGACCAACATAATTAATTGCAACACGTAGGTGTTTCTCGTGTTTAGCTTTGAATCTATCGAGGTGGATCGGAATGAGCGGATCGAGACTCGTGCTTTGACCTTTACGGATGTATCCGGTTGCCCAATCTCAGCGTCAGTGAGGGCGATCTATGGAGAATGCAACTAGAAAATCACCCTAACTCCTCTGGCATAATTTTGAGAATCCTCACTATAATACTAAGGAGATGCGAAAATTTGTGTAGGATAATTGAGGATTAACTTTGATCTTATCTCTTACCTTATATTTATAATGCACTACCATAATCCCATAAGGAAAGGATCCATGCATATCCCATAAATATAAATATATCCTTATAGGATAAAGAGAATCAAATCCTTACCATAGAGGGATAAGGCGCCGATTTTACGGTAGCTATGGGCTGGATGGGCCAGCCAGGATCAAATGCAAGGAATAAAGATGGGCCTCAAATAAATTAATTATCTTATGTTCACCCGAACATAAATTAATTTATAAACATTCATTCATGCCACTAGAGAATAAATCTTGACTTACCCTTTATTACGAAGTTGAGTCGGGCTTGCACTTAGACATTCTGAATCCCGTATTTAAGATATATCGCGTCCATTAATTATTTAGAGCATTACATTTGCTTAAAATAATTAATATCTTTAATTCATAAGTAGTACCACTCAACCTTATTATTGTACTTGAGCTAACTCGAAGCGGGGTTTAGTACAATAAACCTTTTGAGCTCCTTAAGGGGCGTCATCATCCTAAGCGGATCACGGTGACTCGTCTGAGATAACTAGCATGACATACAAGCACGCCACCACCTAAGATGCGGAGAATATTGGGTTAGAACATATAACCCTCACCCATAACAAGTCAAGTGATGGTCGACAACTCATACTCACCTAATACCTTATCGAGGTTTAGATCATCGTAAGTCACCGAGATCTTGGTTCTTCGAAGGTCGAGAGAAGAACTCATCTCGCTTGTGATCCATCAATCGTCGAGGCGTACCGGCGTAGATAAGCAACCAAGTCAAGTCACTTCTTATCTATATCGCATGACTATCCGACAACTCGTCCTCAAGTTGTCTCGGTTGTGATACTTTTTATATCTCATTAAGCTTGACCAATCATACGGACTTACGTGATCTTCTACACCTTGTGTGATCTAACTATATATGAGATAAGGGGACACGGATATATGCAATCAAGTATTCAATTAAGATAGGAGATTGTAATAGTGGTAACGAAACATTGTATTCAAGCTCAACCAAAGCGCTTTTAGTATACAAATCCGACAATCTCCCAATTATACTAAAGCAAACTTTTAGTATACAATGTGTCTCTTTACTAGCTATTACAAACAAAACCATCACTTTGCTTCTCCCACTTATACAAAGTTTCCTTTCTAAGTGGGTGCCATCAGCGCAATCGAGTCCTCGAGCGTGCGCCGTAGACTTTTGCGGCGGGCTCTTTGTGAATGGATCCGCTGGGTTATCCGTCGTATCAATCTTTTCAATCGGCACGTCCCTTGTCTCACGATTTCTCGTATGACATGGTACTTTCTCTCTATGTGTTTGAGTCGCCTTGTGGGTCCGTGGTTCCCGAGTTTGCCCTTTGCACGAGTTATCACGATGAAACTATGATACTCTTGGGCAAACCGGTACCACACCTAGATCCATGTGGTAGTTCTTGAACCATCTGACCTCCTTAGCGACCTCCGAGGCGGCTACATATTCGGATTCCATGGTAGAGTCATGATGCGCATTGCTTTGCCACTCACTTGAGGATCGGCTCCACCTCCCAAGGTAAACACAGCCTTTGAGGTAGACTTTTTCTCATCACGGTCGGCTTGGAAATCGAGTCTTTATAACCTAAAGGCATTAGACTATCTGCATGGTAAACTAGCTTATAATCTCGAGTCCTTTTCGGTACTTGAGTATATGTTTTACTATGATCGATGAGCTTGTCGAGGTTAGGCGATATCTTGCTACTATGCCTACCGCATAGCAAATATCGACCTCGTATATAACATTACGTACATGAGACTTCCTACGGTGAGCGTAAGGAACTTGTCTCATTTCCTCTATCTCCGCTGCGATCATAGGTGGCTGCTCCTTGAATAAAGGAACACCATGTGCGAAGGTAGCAATCCTTTCTTGGCATTTGCATATTAAAGCGAGTAATCACGGTATCAATGTAAGGCGCACGAGATAAGCTCAACATTTTCCTCTTGCGATCTTGGTAAACCTTGATCCCGAGAATGTACTGTTGCATCTCCTAAGTCTTTCATTTGAGGCCCGATCGGATAACCAACTCTTTCGTCGATAACAACTTCACATTGTTGCCAACTAGAAGAATGTTATCTACATAAAGTGCAAGAAATACCACATCACCATTGACATCTAAGCGATACACAACTCTCGCTGGGCGGGTAAATCCATGGGACTTTACCACCTCGTCAGCGTAAGTTCCGGGATCGTGAGGCTTGCTTAAGCCCATAAATGGACTTCTTAAGCTTCCATACTAGATGCTCTTCACCCTTCACCACATAAACTTCGGTTGCTACATATAGATGTCTCTACCTTCCTCAAGGTAACTGTTAGAAAAGCGGTTTCACATCCATTTGCCAAACCTCAAGGTTCAGTGGTTTGCTATGGCGGAAGAATTACGATGGACTTGAGCATTGCTACTGGTGAAAAGGTCTCATTGAAATCGATGCCCTCAATCAGTGTACCCTTTCGCCACAAGCACGGCTTTAAAGCGAAACCTCTCCATCTTAATCTCTCTTCCTCTTGTATACCCACTTACTACCTATGGCTTTGTTGTCATACGGTAGAGGTGTCTTTTCGTATACATCCATAGGCATTATGGACTCAATTTCTAAGTCCATAGCGGTGTGCCATGATCTTGCATCAATGTCTTATATCGCCTCATTGTATGTCCATGGGTCGATTATTGCACCTTTCGTTTCACGGGACTAAATCGAAGATTCACCCACGAACATAAATCGCTCGGGTTGACGAACAACCTCCCACTCTGACGAGGCGCTGCGGCACAATAAGCGGTGGGTGCAGTAACTTGTGGTTCTCTATCTTGCACAACTTGCTGGATAGGAGCCACTTGTACGGCCGGTATCTCCAGTGGAACTCGACCCACTTCAATTTCTTGAAGTATCTGGTGTCGATCCCTCCCACTAGACACGACATCTCGTACCTTTGGCTTAGTCGGTGGTGGAATACGATCATCTTCTAATTCTTGAAGAATGATTTCAACTTTGGATTTATGATTTTTCATATAATCATCTTCTAAGAATCGGGCATTCGTGCTAATAATGATCTTCTGATCCTTAGGACTATAGAATAAACCACCTTTCGTTCCTCTAGGATAGCGATAAACGACCTTGCATCGGATCTAGCCTCCAACTTGTCGGCCTTCTTGTTCGACACATGTCTTGGGCGCCCATATCCTTATGTGGCTTAAACTAAGCTTCGCCCAAACCACAACTCGAAATGGGTCTTTTCGGTGACTTGGATGGTACTAGATTTAGCAAGTATGCCGCCGCTTTCTAAGGCATACCCCGAGCGAAATATGCAATGTTGCATAACTCGTCATTGATCTAACCATTTCCAAAAGAGTCCTATTTCTTCGCTCGACACACCATTTCTTTGTGGTGTGCACGGTGTAGTAATTTGGGAGGTAATCCCACACTGCACTAGATAGTCCATAAACTCGTTCTTGAGGTATTCCCACCGCGATCGAGCGCGGTCATGATACTCTTACCAAGCTTCGTCTCCACTTCCGCCTTGAACTCTTTGAATTTCTCAAAGCATTCGAGACTTACGGTGAAGTAGGTATACGTATCCGTACATTGAGTGTCGTCGATGAAAGTGACAAAATACTCGTACCCTCCACGAGCTTGTGTGGACATCGGTCCCACAGGTCGAAATGGACTAGCTCAACACTTCTTTGGCTCTATTACCATTCGCTTTGAAGGGTGCAGTCGACATCTTACCTTTATCAGAGTTCGCGGTGGGAGCAGATGGCGTGAGATTACCCAAGCTCCATTCTTAGCCGGTCTTTGGATCCTATTTAGATTGATGTGACCTAATCTAAGATGCCGAGAGAAAAGTGGTGTCATCTTGCTTAAGAAAACTTTCTCTTTTAAGGTTAGTAGATGATGCAACATAGTTATAGGTATTATGTTTAGCGAGAAATAGTACAAAGCGAATTATATAATGTGCTAACACGAGATAACCGTCATTTCTTATGATAGAAACACCACTATCAAAAATAACGAGAATATCCATGAATAAACAATTTGAAAGCAGAAACAAGGTTCCATCGAAAATCCGGCACATATAAAACTTCTTTCAATACTAAAATTGTTCTATCAAAACATAAAGTAACATCTCCACTACAACGGCCTCGACTTTCACCGCGTTACCCATGGAGATCGTTATCTACGCCATCATCTGACTCCTTATCTGCGAGAACCCACGCAGGTGTAACAAACATGATCAGTCGCACCCGTGTCTACTACCCAAGAATGGGTAGAACAAGTCGCTAAACATGTTTCCGTTACTAAAGCAAATGGCGTACCTTGTGCCTTGAGCATAGGACACTTGGCCTTCCAATGCCCAGTCTTGCCGCACTTGAAGCACTTGCCCCTCTCCTTTGGCTTCTTTAAGCCTCCGATTGGCGAGCATGTTCTTGTCCCATTACTCCCACTATTTCCCTTGCCTCTACCACCTTTGGTGCCCTTTTCTTTTCCATTTTGCAGCGGAAAATTTGGGCCCCTAGATGTGCTAGCAGAGCATGTGCTCTTTTACCCATGACTCTTTCCGAGCCACGAGATCATTAAACAGCCCGACTAAGTGTATACTCGGTCTTGATCATGATCGCGTTCACGAAATTCTCAAAAGACTTGGGCGGTGTGTTGAGGATGATATCGACCTTGGCCGCCGTTAATACCTCCTCCCAATTGATCAAGACTATCCATGAGATGAGTCGTGTGGGAGACATGTTCATAGACCGAACTTCCTTCTTCCATCTTACACGCCAAGATTTCTCTCATTGTGTGGAGCGGACTATCGATCCGATTTCCCAAACTTACTCGAGACTTGACCATATTTGGTCGCGTCTACCATCGTCGATGTTGCATTTTTGCAAGCCTTTGGACATAGTAGTCATCATATAGCACTTGGCCATATTGTTCGACTTATGCCAAAGTGCCTTGACTCTCATTGCTCATTAGTCGATCGTCGATAAGGGCATCGGGTTTAGGAGTAGTGAGAACAAACATGTGTTCTTCAATGATAAGAACATATTCCATGTTTCGTTTCCACTCGATAAAATTCGGACGGATAAAGGGATTTTGTGCGAGCATATTGATAATCGGTGTAAGAGACATATCACGAAAAGATAATGTAAACACATAAGCATCACGATCGCACATAATTCGTAACAATAATATTGTAACCTTTTGATAAAACAATATTAATTGAAACCTCTAATCGCCAAGGAATTCCACATGCAAGCCACGCGTGTGGGCGTTTACATGAACCCTCGACCGGACTAAAAATACCTTTAGTCGTTTAATTTCAATCCATGTCAACTTATCCTTATGATAAATGAAATTAATGATTGGACCTTACTGAACCACATCACTATCGCAGAAGGGACTTGGCGGGAAGTTTACTCGAGGTGATGTCTAAGCAATGACCACAATTTTAACAATGAGAAAATGAATTCTTAGAATTGGCATACTCACTAGGACCATACGCTTCAATCCAATTCCTTTGTTATCTCATTTTATATCCATCTCTAGAGAACTTATGAAAATCGCACATGCAAACCACGCGCGTGTGGGCGTTTACATGAAACTCCCACTTCTCGATAGATTTAAAATGTTTTATTTAGAAATCTCATCTAACAAACTTATGATAAGCAGTGCAAGCAAGCAAAGCAGCGTGTGGGCGTTTACTCACGGTCGTCTCACTTTGTTTAGAGATCAAAAGTGGAGGTCTTGACATTTTAATTTGAAAATTAATATGTCGGGTTACTTGCTTAGTTTTTGTTCAAAAGGTTTGTCCATGTAGATCACGTAATCCTAGCATGCTTTTCTATAAAACATGCTGAAATTCTAAAATAGCTTGAAAACGCGATAAACCTAGCATGCTTACTATCGCGTCAATCACGAAAACATATAATATGTTTGTCTCGTAATTTAAACATACATAGCATGCTTACGTATAATTTAAACATCCACGACATACTATGAGCGATTAAAAATAAAATAAAAGCGTTCATCGTGGCCCACTCGTGGAACTGCACTTTCTTGCCTAATCTATTACATAGAATGGCAAAGTGCGGATCTTCATAATCTTCAAAAATGGGCCTCGCGTGCGGGCACGGACGGTTGTCAAAAGCTGGATTCGGGCGATAAAATTGGGTTCGGGTTGGAAAATGCAGGCGCGGTTGGGCGAGTCGGCCCAAGATGAAATTGAGCCGCTCGGCTGAGAACACCCGTGCGCTTGGCAACCGACATCGCCTCACTCTCTCAGCGTGCGGCGTCGCGTGCTCCTCGCTGAGCTATCTCGCGGTTCGCGAAGGTGACGCGACCCGTCAATCTGCGTGCGTGGCCATGCTCGCGCGCGGCGCCAGCAGCTTGTGCTCGCATGATCGACCTCGTGACCCCGAGCCCGCTCGTGGCAGCGGGGATCTCGGCGTGACAAGCACGCCCGTCGCCCCGCCGGAATCTCGCGCGACAAGCGCGTGCATCCTCGCGGATCTGAAGGCACCCAGCAACACGGCGCCGTGAGTGCGCCTCGGCGCGGTATGCCGAGGCATCCAGCGCGAGCGCCGTGCGCGCCGGCTGGCGAGCCGTGCGCCCGTCGCCACTGCCCGCTGCCGATGCCGCCGGTGCCGCGGCTTCGCGCTGGCGAGGGCGTCTTTGCGGCAACGCTGCACGCTACGTGCCGTCGCCCGTCCGCCGCACATGCCGTGCGTCCGGGCGTACTCCGTCGTCTCGTTCTTCGTGCTTCGTCTTTGTTCTTCTTTTACGGATAAGATTTACGGGAAAAATCTAATCTAACAGCGGATTTTCGTGGTGAAAAACAAAATCCGACAAAAATAAAGCGAGCCACGATGAATGAGCGGATCAACAATTAATATATTTGCGCGTAATAATCAAGCGTGAATTAACCCAGCAGAGCGAATCTTGATCCGTGCTCGATACCAGTGTGTAGGAAATCATTTTGACCCTCTCCGAGGATCTATCTTGGATGTTTAATTCACCATACATTGATTATATACCTAGCATGCACCTATATAATTAATTGCAACACGTAGGGGTTTTCTCGTGTTTGCTTTGAATCATCGAGGTGGATCGGAATGAGCGGATCGAGACTCGTGCTTTGACCTACGGGTGTATCCGGTTGCCCAATCTCAACGCCGAGTGAGGGCGATCTATGGAGAATGCTCTGAAATCACCTAACTCACTCTGCAATTTTGAGAATCCTCTCCTATAATACTAAGGAGATGGAAAATATTGTGTAGGATAATTGAGGATTAACTTTGATCTTATCTCTTACCTTATATTTATAATGCATTACCATAATCCCATTAGGAAAGGATCCATGCATATCCATAAATATAATAATATCCTTATAGGATAAAGAGAATCAAATCCTTACCATAGAGGATAGGGCGCCCGATTTTCCAAAGAGCTACGAACTGGATGGGCCGACCAGAGGATCAAATGCAAGGAATAAAGATGGGCCTCAAATAAATTAATTATCTTATGTTCGGCCCGAACATAAATTAATTTATAAACATTCATTCATGCCACTAGAGAATAAATCTTGACTTACCCTTTATTACGAAGTTGAGTGGGCTTGCACTTAGACATTCTGAATCCCGTATTTAAGATATCGCACGTCCATTAATTATTTAGAGCATTACATTGCTTAAAATAATTAATATCTTTAATTCATAAGTAGTACCACTCAACCTTATTATTGTACTTGAGCTAACTCGACTGCGGGGTTTAGTACAATAAACCTTTGAGCTCATTAAGGGACGTCATCATCTAGCGGATACGGTGACTCGTCTGAGATAACTAGCATGACATACAAGCACCGCCACCACCCAAGATGCGGAGAATATTGGGTTAGAACATATAACCCTCACCCATAACAAGTCAAAGTGATGGTCGACAACTCATACTCACTAATACCTTATCGAGGTTTAGATCATCGTAAGTATCCGAGATCTTGGTTCTTCACGGCGGTCGATAGAAGAACTCATCTCATCGAGATCCATCAATACGCCGAGAGCGTACCCGGCATAGATAAGCAACCAAGTCGAGTCACTTCTTATCTATATCAAGAGCTATACCGACAACTCGTCCTCAAGTTGTCTCGGTTGTGATACTTTTATATCTCATTAAGCTTGACCAATCATACGGACTTACGTGATCTTCTACCTTGTGATCTAACTTATATATGAGATAAGGGGACAGATATATGCAATCAAGTATTGATTCGAGATAGGAGATTGTAATAGTGGTAACAGAAACATTGTATACAAGCTCGACCAAAGCGCTTTGGTGATACAACCAACATCCAGCGAGAAGGATGTTGAGAGATACTACCAATGTGGTGGTCGAGGGCGTGTACGAAAGAGTCATCCAAGGACACTTGAAGACCTAGAGTATCTCGATAAATAGGAGATCGAGGCAGCCAAGTGCTCGAGATAGGAGCAGACCAAAGCGGGACGATCAACCAAGCTATCGATCAAAGCTAGTGCATGGCGCGAAAGGATGCAACCTCGTGAAGAAAGCTCCAAAGCTAGAGCTCAAACGCCTCCAAGCACTTGGTACATCTACCCTGAGCCAACGAGACGCTGCTGATCATAAGCTCTAAGCTATCGATCAAGATGACATACCTACGAGACCGGAGAGAAGCTCAACCCGATAATGAAAGAAGTTGTCAAGGCGTAGATACTCAAACTCCTCGAGTTGGGCCTCATTTACTTCTCCTCCTGACAGCCCAATGGGTCAACTGATCTAAGTCGTACAAAGAAATCATGCACAGTGGTAGAGAATGAAGCAAGGAACTGGTCGTGATGAGACTCAGACAGTCGGAGGGTTTGCATCGACTACAAAAGCTCAACAAGGTGACCAGAATGACCACTTCCCACCGCCGCTCATGACCGATGCCGAGAGACTCACGAATAGGTATTTCTGCTTCCTTGACGGCTACTTTTGATATATGCAAATTTGTGGGCATTAGAAGATCAAGATAAGACCACATTCACTGCCTGACTATTTGGTTTATGCAATGCCCCGTGACATTTCAAAGATGCATGTACGAGTATATTTTCTCGATTGCCTGAGCAATGCATTGTGGTGTTCATGGATGATTTTACCGCTTATGGTGCAAGACGCTTAACCAAGGCAAAGAGAGATCTTGAAGAGTTCTCAGTAGAGGTAACTGGAGCAAGGACCTGTCAATTATGAGAAATGTCACTCATGGTCAAGAGGAATTATCCTCGCATGTATATTCTCAGAAGGCATTAAGGTAGACAAAGCCAAGGTGGAGATCATTGCTGCTTCCTTATCCCACCAACATCAAGCACGCGGGACTTCCACCTGATTCTATCGTGGGAGTTCGACGACGAGTAAAGAATCCAGATATTGAAGGAAGCATTTGTCACAAATACATCATAAAGCACCCGGACGGGCATGCCTTTTGAGACGATGTGGACGCAGCGGATACCTTAGCGCTGTGCTTGGGAAGAAAATTGGCAAGGAAAGCTCGCCATCTATTAGCATCAAGACCTCACCGGGTCAGCAGATACCACACAACCACGAGGAGTTTGCCATGGTGTTTCTCCGAGAAATTTCGCCCCCTACCTTTTAGGAGCAAGACCGTGGTTTACACCGACCACGCTCTGAAATATCTCATGGCAGAAGGCATACAAAACCAAGACTCATACGGGATACTCCTCCTCCGTAGAGTTCGACGCTGAGATCAAAGACAGAGTGGATTCAAAAACGCGGTCCGACCCACTGGAAAGCGTAATTTCGAGAAAAGACGGCTGAGATCCAACCGAGCAACGCCTTTTAGGAGCTACTTGAGATCTACACCGACAGCCGTGGTACCGGACTGGGGAACTACATCGCGATCGGAGTGTCGCCTGCTGGGGATGCCAACACACCGCGAGGAACAAACTCGAAGGAGAGTTTATTAATATGTATGGGATGACCCATACTGTGGAAACAATGTACTGATTTTGAGGATGCCCAGGCGGAAGCGAACATCCTGAGCACCCATGAGAAGGAAGCAGGACATTTCGGGCACAAAGAGAACTCAAGAAGATCCTCGACCGTGGTTCTACTAGCCCACATCTTCAGGATAGCTACGGTATATCGAGCTTACGATATGCCAACGCAGCAATGTCTCAAGGAGGAATGAAATGCCTTGGTACCCATCTCAGCCAAGGAAGTATTCACGACAAGGTGGATTTCACGGGCCCTTGCACAAACTCTAAGGAAATCAATACATACCCTAGAACAGGACTACGTGGTCAATACGGGTGGCCAGCCACACAGAGTGGGATGCAAGGACCAGAGTCGCTTTTCTCAAGTCAAACATCTTTAGCCGCCTCAGAATAATGCCGCCTTTTCTAAGCACCGTGTTTGTATGGCATGTTTCAAAAAGGTCAAAGGTTGACTTTTTGTTTCGTGAGCGACCGTCACGAAACCTCGTAGCGTTAGTGAAGAGTGTCTTATGATTCTATCTAAGACACTAAGCATGCATGTTTTCACCACCCACGGGCGTTCGCACACCGTGAAGCTTATCGAAAACCGACTTTTCACGGGTCTTTAAAAGATATCTTGTTTATAGTCGTGTGTCCAGTATTTTATTTTGAGTCCATGGGTACTAAGTTTTAAATCGGAGTCCTCTTGACAAAGTCTAGTCGCTTTTACAGTGAGTGGTCAAGCCAAGCAACATAGAATCCACGGCTTTTTCCTATAAATAAGAGGCTATTCATTTTCAAGTGTTCATTCTTCATCTCTCGGTTTACGACGAAGCCGAGCAGCTCTAGAACACTCAGCCAAGGTTTAGAAGAGGTGATCGAGTCCGGAGGCTCGGACCTGGCTGGGCCATCAGCTCCGCCGACCACCACCGGATCGCCCTCCCAGCAGCTCCTGCTTGTTTTATCTTTTTCTTGTTTTGATTCGCTTTAGTAGATAAAGATAGCATAGAACTCGGGATCCCAAGTGACAGGGAAACGCCCGAGGCCGCCACCCGCCACACCCCGCCGCCGCCCAAGGTACGCATTGCCGCCTTCTCGCCGCCGACGTGGTCAACGGCCACCTTGGCTGGTCCTTAGTGTTTGAGTTCGTGCTATGCTATTCCACTAAAGTACCGATCTCGCTTTCGCTTCTCGCTTCGACAGCTCGGATGTTTTTCAAGTTCGAGTTTTCTAAACAAGACAGCCCGAGTTATCCATTTTCAACATAGTTTGTCATTCCATGTTCGCCGTTATGATATTGCTTATGTTTCCATTTTCATGCATCGATTTTTGACGGTTTATCCTAGATCCGGTGATAGCATCGATTTGAAGTCTCCTAAGATTTGAGTCAACTCGCATGCATGCATATTTTGAAAGTACTCATTATAGGTCTTGATGCCCGAATATATTTCCTTCTCGATCGAATTGATTTGAAACCCGGAGAATGCCAAACGTGGGTTCGTAGTCAAAACCCTAGTTTTGTCTCGATCTTCGCTCGATCACGATGTTGCTTTTGCTTTGTGGGACGTGACCCCAAAAGTTGTTCCGTTTGTTACCTGTGTACCACCAAGACGATCGGTGAAGTCATCGGATCCGTAGATATCTCCGCACGCCGTCTGCTCGTGTCATATATACGCTATTTTCGAGTTATTTACTCGATATTTCAAAATAAAAAATGCGTCAGAATGTTTTGGTGAAGTATATCGCTCTCCGATCCCGAGACGTGGTTCTATCAGGTTCTGCACGGATCTCTATTCGTGCGGGTCGATCACCTTCGAGTATCGATCGAAGTGACAGACCCCAACACGTGGTTATGGTTCGCGATAGACCCCTAAGTCCACACGAAATGGTAATGAGGTGTTATGGTTCCGACGGGATTCGACCCCAAGTCCACACCGAGTTAGTTGCAGATACGCCCATACGGGTGATCCGGATATGTTCCGCCGAGATATTGCGGGTCGCGGATATGTTTCAATAATGAATGAGATGTGATAGCGTCATG